>PVJX010019678.1:0-12326 GCA_004027295.1 Dolichotis patagonum | reverse complement strand
AAAAAAAAAAGCCAGAGAGATACAGCTCAGCAGCATAAACCTGACAAGCGCAAGGTCCTGAGTTCAATCTCCAGTATCAACAAAAGAAAAAAAACCTCACATCTGTAATTCCAGCACTCAGGAGGAAAAATGCCATGAGTTGGAGGTCAGCCTGGGCTACACTGACAGTCTGAGCTACACAGTGAGAACCTGTCTCAAGAAAAAGAAAAATGTTGAAGGAAGCTGCTTTGCCTTATCTGCCATGTGATGACACAGCAAAATGCATCATTTATTAAGCAATGAGTATGACTTCACCAGACACCAAATCTGTTATGCTGATGTTGCACAGTCTACAAAACTTCAGACATAAATTTCTACTTATATAGTTGGGCATGGTGGCACACATGGTGGCATATAATACCAGCACTCAGGAAGCTGAGGCAGGAGAATCACCATGAGTTTGAGGTCAGTCTGAACACCAGGGGGAGACCCTGCCTCAAAAAAAGGACAGGGGGCTGGGGAAGTAGCTCAGTGGCACAGTGCTTATCTGGGAAGTGCAAGGTCGTAAGTTCGATTCCCATTACAAAAAATAAAAAATAAAGAATCACACCTCATTTAAGTTGTTTAAAGACTAAGTGATACATAATTTGGAACCATGTCCAGGGCTAGGCATGGTGGCACACACCTGTAATCCCATCACTTGGGAGGCTGAAGCAGGAGGATTGCTCTAATTTCAAGGCCAACCTGAGTTACAAAGTGAGTTCAAGGCCAGCTTGAACTACACAGTGACACCCTGTCTTAAAAAGACCAAAAAAAAAAAAAAAAAAAAAAAGAAAAGAAAGAAAAAGACACAAACAAAACAATGTCCAGCACACAGAAAGAAGTATGCTATTATTAATTTCAGCCACTTAGATCCAGTTACATTCTTATATATAATTGCATAGTTCTTATTTCTCATACTTTAAACATAAGTAGTTTTACAGGCAAAAAATAAGCAACTAATATCTTCTCTAACCAAAAGCTATCCTGTGCAAAAGCCATTACAGTGTTTCCCACTAATGATTTTCACTAAAAAGCTGTACATGCTACTGTTGCACATTATTATTATACATAGTTTGGTTTGTGTATTTGCTCTGAAGCCTATAACAGTTCTATGAAACCAAAAATTACACTGTCATTTTTACTTTAGTGATATTCTCAAAATCCTAATGGCATAGATAGCCCAATTGGGCTGTGAGACCACTCCCCCTTAATTCACTTGAACTTTGGCAACAACGTTGGTCTCATCCTCCCTCCCTCTACTGTCCTAAAAGAAGGAGACAACAAAGACCCAAGAAATTCCTAAAGCTCTGTCTGGGCTAGAGGACATTCCTGTTAGATACAGTGGCATGACCTCCAGTAACTGTTACTAACTCAAATTCATTAATGGTTCATACATAGGGGTTGCATGTCATGCATGTAATTAGAGTGAGCTATGGGAAAGTCATACATAACAGATATCATTGAGATGACTCAGCACCAAATTAATCATTATGTAAATTATATCCAGAGAGACCCAATGAGATCCACCCTAGGCTGAGCACAGTTTTTCAAATCCAAAAACCAACTTAACTTCATTCTTTCTCTCCCCATTAGTGCTGCCTTTTTGTTTCTGCTGGCAAATCTACTGGTTCTTAGTGTCTCTTCCCACACTAACTTCAATAAATGTAACTGCTTTTTCTTTTACCATCACATATATAATTTGGAGTTCTTTGCTCGGCATGCACAAGAATCTGGACTCTACCTCCTGGGAACCCATCATGCACTGTACCGCTAAGAGTGAGTGCCTCCTTCCTTACCCTAGTTCTCTCATTGGACAGAGTGCAAAATATTGTTTAACATTCTATGATATACAGGACAATTCACCACAACAAAGAAGTTATCCAGTGAGGAATGTCAACAGTGCTCAAATGTCAACAGTGTCACAGCACACACCTGTGATCCCAGCACTCAAGAGGCTGAGGCAGGAGAATTGCTGTGAGTTCAAGGCCAGCCAAAACTACACAGTTAGTCCCTGCCTCCAAAAAAAAGGTACTCAAGTTGAGAAGCCCTACTTCAAAAGAAAGAACACTAAATTAGATTTCCAGGTCTTTAACTTACTAGCTAAGTAAACTTTAGGAAATTGTATCACCTCTGTTTTCTCATTTATAAAATGGATACTTTGAGCTGAGGATATAGCTCAGTAGCATAAGCACCTGCCTGGCAAGCACAAGGTCATGAGTTCAATCCTCAACACCTAAATAAATAAATAAATAAATAAATAAAATGGATATTTTGCTTACACTGAAGAATTCTTACAAAGAAAAACTGAGCCACTCTTCGACAAGATTAGACACTCTAAAAACATCAGACAGTCTTCTTCAGAGTAAAATTAGAGACAGAGCTCTAGCCTTCTCGAAGATAATGACACACAGTAATAGAATTGATTTAATTTCTGTATCTCCTAGAAAAGTCTAGAGATTTTATTATGTAAAGGCAGAGTCCTACCAGGCATGGTGGTCTTTCCTGCCTGGAATGGTAATGCATGCCTATGATTCCAGCACTTGGGAGGCTGAAGTAGGAGCATCACCGGTGAATTCAAGACCAGTTGGGCTACATAGTGAGACCCTGTATGTGGCCCAGACTGGCTTTAATCTTGTAGGATCCTCCTGATTCAGGCTAATGAGTGCTGGGATTACAAGCGTGGGCCACCATGCTCAGCTTTACAAATGAACTCTTAAGAATCTACTTGCTACAGTAAAGCATACATTGCACTATGAAGAATTACCAAAAACAATGTAATATATTTATCCCAAAATGAAAAATATTAGGATACAATCAAAAACCAAAATATACAGATTTAGCACAGTAAGTACTAAACTCATTTATTGATGGGTAAAATCTACATAAATAGTTGAGGCCACAAATAAGATGGAAGATGAAAGAAACAGTATTAAATAGATTTAATCAAGGAAAAAGCATTTTTAATTAACAATCTTATGTATTTGCAGCTAATACCTCCTAAAGGCAATGAAACAATACATTTAAAGAGTAAGATCAAAATGACAAGTGCTATCACTTATCATTTTAGCAATACTTGACTGAATTTCTTAATTCAATTAATGGCAACATTTTAACAAGTTCAAGAATCATTTAAATAATTTATAATGATCACCTAGATTTTAATGGAATTTTTATCAAATTCCTGCCTTCAGAGAAGGTTGGCCATAATCACTAAGATAGATGGCCTCGATACACTAATAAAAAGAAACACAGGCAGAGTGGACCAGGAGATAGGGTCCATCAAGATGCTCTATATTAGAAATATAATTAATCTAAAAGAGGGTTTATAGACTGAAAGTCAAAGATGAGAAAATCATGCTCTATGTGACAGGGACACAGAAAAAAGTGGGGGTAGCTCGCCCATCAGCTGCAGATTGGTTGGAAAAATGTAACACTTTTATGCAATGGAGAACTACTCAGCTAAAAGGAAGGAAAACCTTGAGGCTCTTGTAGGTAAATGGGTACAACTTGAGATCATGCTCAGGGGTAAAAAGGTTCAGAATCACTTAGGTAAATAGCAGGTTGCCTCCCTTTTCTAAAAACTAAAGGAGTTAGTGGGATACAAAATGTAACAATGTACCCCGTGAAAGTGAAAAGGGGAGGAATTGTCTAAAAAGGGAAGGTAGTGGACATTGTTAATCTATTATCATGAGTTGAAACCCATATTGTTTTCATCGCTCTGTTTTGTTTGGTTATATTCTGTTCCAGTTTGTCTACTTGTACTAGATTTGATGGCATGGATGGCTATTCCAAAGACAGCAGGATATACAATGGTAACCATTTTTGATCTCCTATTAACTTAATTTGAAGCCCTGTGGGTTTTTGGGGGTTTTTTTGTTTTTTTTTCTGGTACCGGGGATCAAATTCATCACTTCGTGCTTGCCAGGCAGGTGCTTAGGCCACTGAGCTAAATCCCCGGCAGCCCAGTACTGCTTTCACTGTCTTGTTTTGACTGATTTTATTCCAATCTGTTTTGCTTGATAGTAGCAAGTTTGAGGGTATAGGCAACTACTTTGAAGACAATAAGATTCACTATGATACCCATTCTAGTTTGACTATTATCTTCTTTTGAAGTCCTATAATGTCTCCAATGTTTTGTTTTCATTGATTTTGTTCTGTACTGTTATGTTCAATTTTATTATGTCTGATGATATGGGCAATTCTACTGAAGATAAAAAGAACCATTTGGTAACCATTTTTGATAACCTTGTATGTTGGTTTTCATGTACATCCTTCTGTTTTGATTGACCCCTTTTTGTTTTCTCTCATTTGCTTTTATTCTCTTCAAAATAAAAAAACAAAACAAATTCCTGCCAAGCCATCTTAATTATATTAAATGGTCTGAGACAGAATAAGACCAAAGGGGCTGATGCCCAAATATCTCAATTACTTTGCTGAAAAGGCCAAGTTTAAGTATATCCCAAATGTGTTAGAAGCAACTTTTAAAATGCACAAATGTAACAATTATTTTTAAACTAACAATCCTAGAAAAAGAGCAGTTCCTATCTAAAGCTTATATAAGACACTGACTTTGCAAATATCAGGAAAGTTTTTAAATTCTTTTCTAAAGTAATAGTATCCCCTGTTTTTCTGGGTATCTTAATTTGCCTTTAGTTAAAAAACTGTTTGCCAACACTATTCCTCTCAAAAACCTCAGGAATTCCATTGCTAGTTTTAAGCTAAATTAAAAGAAAATAAACTCATTCAACCCATGGCAGAGTATGTGCAGTGTTTGTTGATGCTCATAAATAGACTGAGAAATTTAGACAAGTCTGAAGAACAACGATTGTACAGTCAACTCTGTTTTGCTCTACCATCTAACTAAATGGAAAAAGAATTATTGCTACACCTCTTTAAGTGAGACCAGTACTCAATACCTTTAAATTAACTGGGACATAACAGAACATTTTCTAATTCAGAACTTATGTGTATGTTTTAACTTCAAGGAAGAACGGTTAGAGAACTCTTAAAAAAAGATCCATATGTTTTTTAAAAATCCATATGGTCCCAAGATGTTACTGTCCTTTTCCCGAAAACAATCCCAAAAATACCCTCAACATTGCTCATTCACTGCCTCCAAATACATATATATTTTTTAAAGAATAAGCAATAATGTTTAACATACATGATAGTTCTATTTTCCCTAGAAGTTCATTTCCTTTTCTCAGACTCTAAATCCTGCTGACAATTATAGCCATTTCTACTTTTCAATCTCATCACCTCCTTTAAAACCTAATTCTTCTCAACTCACCTCAATCTTATAGATCAGTATACTCAATATCATATATCAGTGGAACTAGTAACACCTTTTATCATATCCTGCTCCCCCTCCCTTTGCCGGACCCAACACTTAAAACAGTAACAAATGAAAAAGGGCAAGAAACACTGCATTAATCCTATCACTCTCTCACTCTCAGCCACAGCTCATTATTTCCCGCTACAGGTATTTAGTTTCTTGAGGGCTTCACCCTATCTACTCCTACTCTCCTGTTTCAGGTAATCAAAGGCAAAATCAACATCCTAGACTTAGCTATACCAGGTTACCTTAAAAAAGGCTATAGCAGGACAAATGCATTTTTAACAATGTTATACAAGGTAGTTAGAATATAATGGGTTAAATTTTTTATGATCTGACCTGGTAAGCTAAAAATTATTTTTATATGATTTACTGGGGAAATTCTAAGCTCCTTTTTCCCCAAAACTGCTCACTATTTCCCTTGCCCCTAGCTCCTGGCCAAATTCCTTTTTAAACATAATTTGTTCAGCAAGATGAAGGCTACCTATTATATTATAATGTAAAATTACAGCAACTGCAAGTAATTAAAATAATACTGTACATTTAACAAAATAAATAGGTGAACAGCAGTTGTTTCCTACAACATGAGTAATCTGTACTTGCAACAAAGTAATTAATAAAAATAGAACTTAGTTATAAAGACAACCACCTAGCAATCACACTTTTTTGCATAATATTATGGTTTATACATAATGCCTCCTCCCCCAAAGCCTCATGTGCTCCTAGATAAAGCTTTTGGGTGATTGAATCATGTAAGTATAATGCTCATCAGTGAATCAGTCCATCCATGAATTTATAGGTAAATGTTATATTGGAAGATGAGGCTTGGTGAGAGGAGATAGGTCACTGGGTGTGTGACCTGGGTATCTTCCTCCCTCCCTCCCTCTTGATTGCTCTCTGTTTGCCACCAGCATGCCATGAACTCTTCCTCCTCAGTCAGGACACTCTTCTTAAGAGCCAGCCAACTATGGATTTAAACCTCTACAAACTGTGAGCCAAAATAAACCTTTCCTCCTAAATTGGGGGTGTCAGGTTGTGTGCACCAGCAATGAGAAAGGGACTAAGATGGATTTTGGGAGCAGAGAAATAGAGTCATTGCTGTGACACTACCTGACCAAAAGATTCAAAAGAATTTTTGAACTGCCTTGTGGGATGCATTTGGAAAGGTCTGGAGATGCAGACTGGAGAACAAGCCCTAGAATGCTGTGAGCTGAGCTTGCCTGGACATTCTGATCAGAGCTCAGATCAGAAGGTTAGTAAAAATGTCACCAGTAAAAACCAAGACCAGCAGATTTGAGTTGGATTTCAGGCCATGTGTGTTTTCCTCTGGCAGAAAATCCTTCTACATTGTGCTTGCCCTGAGTCACTGCAGGAGACTAAGGTTAAGGGTGGGGGACGAACTGGCAGAAGAAATTACAAGGCACTCTAATGCTGAGGGGGTAGCAAAGCTACTGCTGGGGACTTTTAGCCTGTTCTCCCTTGACAATCAAGAGCAAAAGCCATAGTTGAATGATTTTAAAAGTTTTGAGTTTCACCAAAAAGTAAGCTACTGTAAAGGTGGAGTTCATAAACACAATGCAGAAGAGCGTTTGGTTAGTGAAAAGATTAGCATTAAAAAATAAGTCAAGAAAGGGAAAAAAATAAAAAATAAAAAAAAGAAGGGGAGACCAAGATGGCAGAGCGGTAAGCAGCAGAGAAAACAGCCTCTCTTAAGAGTCTCCATCCAGACACTGGAATATAGCATCATGAGGGAGATGAGGAGGGAAACGGGTCCATTGGACCCAGGAAAAATCTGAACTGCAAACTGAAGCCCACAGAGTGAAGAGAAAAATTTCAACGAAGAAAGAGGAGGTAGCTGGTGGCACCTTCTCCTTGAAAGAGAACTCATTATACAAGAAGAACCTGTGGGTGTATGGTCATGGTGACAGCTGGCAACCCCAGAGGCCTCTACAGAGACACAGCTGTAGACATGAAGGACTACACTGGCTTGCAGTGAGTGCAAAAGACTCACTCCTCCTGCAAGAGAAACCAACTGGCCAGAAGTCATCTTGGAGACAGGATGGCTAAGCTCAGAACCCAGAACTGCTGCCAGCTCTATCTAGCATATCCCAGCTGGGCTCAGACCCCTGGAAATTGCTCGGGCAGCAGTGAGGCAATGTGTCTGGTCTCAGGGCCAGGTCTGCTAAGATTATCCACTACCACACCAAAAAGCTACTGCTGACTTGCAGGGAGAGATCAGCACAATTCAAGATTCTGTCTCACAGGCTGTCTACCAGTAAAACTAGAAAGAATACTGGAAGTGGACTGTTTTGTTTTGTTTTGTTTTGTTTTGTTTTTCCCCCTTTCTCTTTTCTTGTTCTTATATGAGTCTGAACATGGTTCCTGGCTTCTTTGTGTGGGTGGTTCTGTTCTGTTCTTCCTTTTATCTCTTCTGTCTCTTTCTTCAGTCTTCTGCACCAGTTTCCCAAAGTTGGAGTGGTTCCTCTTTGTTCTCCAACCTTACTTTTAATCTCTTCCTCTTCTTCCACTTCTCTGTTTTCTCCTTAACCCATTTTACATTTTAACCCCCAGAGCAAAATTGACACATGAAGGACTTACGTACTACATATAATTTTCTGGTTTGTTTTACATTTCGTTATATAATCACAAATCT
This sequence comes from Dolichotis patagonum, assembly GCA_004027295.1. NCBI lineage: Eukaryota > Metazoa > Chordata > Mammalia > Rodentia > Caviidae > Dolichotis > Dolichotis patagonum. The sequence continues at coordinate 4,317 of PVJX010019678.1, read as the reverse complement.
AGTTCATATGGTTAAAACTGGCAAATCAAGGGTTAGCTCAGTTTGTTGTTTTACTTGGCTGTGTTTGATACTATTGGTACCACTACAGCCAAAACTGACATAATTGTTCTAAACAGCTGTTGGCCCTGGTAGTCCATGACTGAGATTAACTAAGGGTCACAGAAAATATGGTGGCACAGTGCCAAAGAATCAGGGACTAGGCCACACAAGCAACACTTTCTCATCTCTAACAAACTGAAGAGATAAGATCTTCCAACAGAATCAAAACCCCCAAACCACCTGGAAGATATCTCAGAGAAAAATCATCACCTAAGGATCCTAAATATTATCAATAAAGCAACCCACCATAGGCAACTTACAAACATCACCCCAGAAATTAAACTAAAAAAAAAAAATAAAGAAAAGAAAATGAGAAGACACTTAAGCAAAATGCAATCCCAGACATCAAGTTCACCAAACACAAATCCAGGGGGCAATGAAGTGGGACAATCTGAAAGTCCCCCCCCAGGCCTCCCTGAAGTAACAACAAAGCAATTGAATGAGGCTCTAGAAAAATTGAAATCAGAAAAAATCTCTCAGATAACTACAGAGATTACCAAAATACACACCATGCTTAGCGACATTAGAGCAAATACAGACAAAATAATAACTGAGTTTAAGAAAATTATGGAAGCTCACATAGGAAGGAAATAGAATCCATAAAGTAGATCAAGCAAATATCCAGGAGAATAAAAACTCCACTGAAAGTATTCAAAGCAGATTAGGACAGTGTGAGAACAGGATCTCAGATGTTGAAGACAAGCTTGCAGTTAGTGACAAGGTAAAGAAAACTTTCTCAAAAATAGCAAGGGACCATGAGAAATCAATCCAGCAGCTGCTAGAGAAATCAAAGAATAACTTAAGATTAACTGGAGTCAATGAACAAGCAGGAGATACCATAAATGACATTTTAAAAAGTTCACAGAGACTGGGGATTTAGCCCGAAGGCATAAATATCTGCCTGACAAGCACAAGGTCCTAAGTTTGATCAGTGCACAAAAAAAAGTTCATAGACATCATGGCAGAAAACTTTGCTAGTAGAGAAAAAGAATTTGACATACAGATAAATGAGGCATATAAAACTCCAATTAGCCATGGTCAAAAAAAGTCTACAGCCAGACATATCACAGATTCCAGAAATTAAACACAATAGTATCTTAAAAACCGTTAAGAGAGGGCCGGGGATTAGCTCATCAGTGTAAGCACCTGCCTGGCAAGCACAACGTCGTGAGTTCAACCCCAGTACAAAAAAAAAAAAAACAAAAAAAAAACCTGTTAGAGAAAAGAGACAAGTCAGCTACAATGGAATGTCCATCAGAATCACAGCTGACTTCTCAGTACAAACTCTCAAGTCAAGGGGAGCTTGGAGTGAAGCACTCCAAGTTCTAAAAGAAAATAATTTAAAAAAAAAAGTCTAGGGAGCCAGGAATTTAGCTCAGTGGCACAGTGCCTGACTGGCAAGTATGAGGTGCTGAGTTCAATTCCTGGTACTCGACCCCCCACACACACCAAAAAAGAAGTGAAGTACAGTAAAACTATAGATCACAAGTAACTTCTGCTGTGAGAGTTCCACCAGACAAGCAAACATTTCCAATAAATTTTAACTTGATAAAGAGTGAAGCCTCGTCATATAAGTAGTACATGACATTGAAAGTCACATCATCACAACTGAGCCAATCAATAGCTCCCCTTCCTCTCCCATTCCCTCTGCATAGGATTATGTGTGATCACCTCCCAACAGCAAGAGGCTACGGAGATCTCAACTGCAGAGGAGGAAGAGAAAAAGGCAGAGGACCCACACACACACACTTGAAATGAGATGAGGGAGATGTGTAAAATGTAAGAAAACACAAACTTTTGTAGAAAAACACCACCCAAATAAGGGTGCCACAATGCAAGTGATGAATCATTTTAATGACAGTGTAATTTCAACAAAATCTTCAAATGGAAGCAAAAGCAAATGTCACTGGATAGGTTCTTTGTGAAAATTACACAAAAAGAAGGATCCCATTTAACCAACAGATAGCAGTGATTGTGTGAAATATAGTAAAAGTTGTCCTACACAATAACTATTCTTTCATCTCCCTCACAGCAGCCATTAAAGTATTCAAAGGTATGTGCAGGTTAATTTATTTTTATTTATATTTATTTTTATTTTTGCATTTTCTTTATTGTTTGGTATTATAATATTGTAATCATTTTTATGTGAGTATTTCTGGGCTGTGGAATGACCTGTCTGAGTTTCCATTGTTTCTTAGGGGTAAATTTACATTGATGTATGAGTGCTTTGGATTACAAGCATGTTTCCAGAATGAATTATGTTTGCAAACCAAGGTTTTATTGTCCTATTTACAATATTGTCCTATTTACAATAGGACAATAGGAAAAATGCTCAAAATCCCAAAAGTGAAAAACCTTGATTTGAGAGGAAAGCCCCAGAGCTCCATTCTCCAGAATGGCAGCAGTCTAGGGAATCTGCTCCTCAGGATTCCATTCATAGTGCTCAGCCAACCAGGCACTCACAGACCCCTACATCCATGATAGAAGAAGAAAGCCTAGCACTACTCCAACTGATGATAGCAGACCTACGTGTCATCCACATGGTGATGGTTTTACATGTATGCAGAATGCAAGAGTTGTGGTATCAGGAAAGCTTCCTCCCATCCTGATTTCAGGAGGCCCAAGACTCTAGGCAGTGTGTCTTCTGTGTGAAGCTGTAAGTGTGAAACCAAAAGTGCAGTGGATAAAAGTACCACTTTTTTTTTATCCATTCCTCAGTTGATAGGCATTTAGGTTGTTTCCAAGATCTGGCTATTACAAACTGTGCTGCTATAAACATGGGTACACATATATCACTGTGGTATGATGTTTTCAATTCTTCTGGGAATATGCCCAGAAGTGGAATAGCTGGGTCAATGGAGTAATATTCAGCTATAAAGAATGATCACATTGAGATATTTATAAGTGGATGCAACTTGACAGCATACTCATAAGTGAAATAAATCAAACTCACATGAGTAAATACCATATTGCCTCCCTAGTGTAAGAAATGGTAAGAGTACATAAGATACAAAAAACTCAAATAAATACAGTGAAAGGGTAAGAATCTTCTCAAAGGGGAAAAAGAATAGTATCTCAGGGAAAAGCAGGAAAAAGAAAAAGGAAGGGAAAAGAAAAAATATCTAAGTTTGTATAAACACACTTAGGATAGCTAAGGTGATTGTGCTACAAATTCTGTAAGTTCGTAGAACAAAGCAGTTAACATTCATAGGATTGGAACAATTTTGCATGTTTGTGTCAGGTGACCTGAGGAACTCCTGAAGATCACTATGTAAAAATATCAACCTTAGTTCTGTTTCTACCACCGTGTTTTGAAGGCCTGTATCATTACTGTTTTGGGCTCTTTGCCACTGTTATTTATTTGTCTTTTTTGCTTCTTATTTTTCTAGTAATCTGTTTTGTTTTTTACTCTAATGCAGAGAGGATAGGTATAATATAGAGGCTTATACATGCCTAGAATTTCTTCTAAACAGTTTATGAGAATCGATTATACTATGTGTGATGAAATGAACAGTTATTTTGAAGAAAAACAGACACTGTGGTATCCGTTGCTGATTTCATATCATCATGTTGTGAAATCCAATAATGCTTCTATCCTTTTGTTCAGAGTCGTTTTAGTCTGTTTTGTATTGTTTAATTTCAACATACATGAAGGTATGGACAGCTATTTTGAAGAGAACAAGAGACATTATGGCAGCCATTTTTAATTTTCATATTGCCTGATTTTGAAGGCCTGTAATGCCTTCATTACCCTGTTCTGATCAGTTTTATACTATTTTGTTTTGTATGAATTCATTGTGTGTGAAGATATAGATAACCATTTAGAAGAAAACAAGAGACATTATGGTAGCTACTGTAGATCTCCTGTTGCCTTGTTTTGAAATCTGTGTCATTGACATTGTTTTCTTCTGATCTGCTTTGCTCTGTTATGTTTAGTTTTATCCCTTAAAAAAATGAAATGAAAGTGTAAAAAAAAAAAAAGTGCAGTGAAGATCCAGCATGGTAGAAAAGCCAAGAATGTGAAATTTGTGCAAAGAACCACAAGGACACAGCAAAGTCAGCCCAAGAGAGAAGGTGTGAGGTCTAGAGTTATGTCATTATGATATTATATTCAGTTTTACTCTTCATGGAGAAGTATTAAGAAATGCAATCAAAGCTGGGTGCAGTGGCGCACACCTGTAATCTCAACACTCAAGAGGCTGAGGCAGAAGGATCACA
>PVJX010019677.1:0-34451 GCA_004027295.1 Dolichotis patagonum | reverse complement strand
AAAAAAAAAAAAAAAAAAAGTAAAGGGACCCCTACAAGAACTCCTTGGTCAAGAATGAGGGGCTAAGGAAAAACAAAGGGAACCTGCCAGACCTCCTGGCTGCTCTGAGGAAGCTTGGATATGAGAAGCCCTTGCTGAATCCTGGGAGATAAGGTGGAGAAGAGGGAGCACTTCATTCCAGGTACAGCCTAGATGCAGCAGAAAACATCTTCGCCCTCTACACAAGAGACTGTTGGAGACTATCCTTCTCACTTGCTTGGTGAGACCTGCACACTGCTCTTAGCTTTTGGCAGAACCTGGTCCAGAATGCAGGAGGAAGCATACCTCCATGCCCTGCCCTACCTTTGGGTATATGGATGGATCAAGAAACCTGGATTCTTTGTGCACACGCTGTGCTAAAAACCCAAAGGCAGCCTTAATCCCAGCACTCAGGAGTCTGAGGCAGGAGGATGGCTGCGATTTTGAGGGCAGCCTGGACTGTATACCATGATTCTGTCTCATACCAAGAGGAAAGTAACCATATCCAAACAATACCCCTCCCACCACCACACACACATACACACACACAAAGCTATGTCTATTTAGAAGTCCAATCCTTGGATTTTGACCTTGATCTGTTAATTGCTCAACATACTAAGAATGAGCATTTGTTGAGTACCTGCTGAATACTAAGCACTTCATGTACACTATCTCATTTAACTCCACAGCATGTCCTCAGATGTGCATTTTCTAGATACCCGAGATAAATAACTTACTCAGGTGTGGTGAGTACTTGATGGTGTCAGGGTGCTAGCACTGGTTTATCATTGCTCACACCATGCCCTAGGCTGTAGGCCAGGATTTTTCAGTACTACTAACATCTTGGACCAGACAGTTCTTTGTCATGAGGGGCTACAAAAGATGCCTAGGAGCATCTTGGTGTTCACCCATTGGATATCACCCATTCGATTATGACAATCAAAAATGTCTTTGCTATTGCCAACCTCCCAACTGAGAACCACTGCTCTAAGCTAAGCTACTTTATGTGTTGTTTCCTGGTACTTTATAAGTACATAAGCCATATTGTTCCAGGAAAATATGGTGCAGCTATAACACCACTCTATCCTACAGTTATATATCACTATACTGCTTGCTAAGGACTTTTAGACACACTATTTCCTTTTGTGGCATATGAGTGCACAGTAAGTCTAATCCTTAAACAATTATCTACCTCAAAAATATGAACACTCTTTATGAGATATACTTTACCTATCTAGTCTTCTGTAAGATATGGAGGGAAAAGAACATGTAGTGAAATGCATACTAATTCTTCAGCTGCATAAACCATAAGGAGAAAAAACATTTGCTGTGCATATTATGCAAACTTCAGGAGGGTAAAGCCTGCTCCATCTCTAGCATCTGTGCGCCTAAAACAAAGGTGTCTTAGTCACTTTTCTTGTTGCTGAAACAAAAATATCCAACACCCAAAGTTAAAGAAAAAAAGGTTTATTTGACTCAAGTTTATAGAAGTTTCAGTTCATAGTTGGCTGGCTCTAAGGCAGGGGGCATTGCAAAGGAGAAACCATTCATGGCAAGCAGAAGGCAGCAGGTAGCAAGTGACAAGTAACAAGAAACAAGCAACAGCCTGCTGTCTCTTGCCCCTTATTCAGGATACCCACCATCAGGGTGGGTAGCACTCATACCCTTCACCCTAGCTTTGCACTGTGAATCAAACCCAGCCTCACATTCTTGGTCTCAGCAGCACACACCCTATACCTGGCCACCTCCAAAAAGCCTTATCTATGACCACTTTGGAGGGACATCTAGATACAAGCAGCAATAGGGAACCCTCTTAAAAGCTGAAATTTCACAAAATATTATCTCTTGTATAGCAAACTCTAATTAAGATAAGCTTATTTTCTCACCTTTCTAATTTATATTTATACATAAAGTAAAATTCACAAATTTGAAAAGAAATAATGCTAATATTTAAGGAAGAGTTAAGAATTTAGTGTCAGACTATTCTTTTATGTCCTTTAAAACACAAAACAAAGCAAAACTCAGGTCTTCATTGAAAGGAATGTTTACTGGAATTGTCCCTTTCAATACTTGCCAAGAGAACTATAGCTGTTTTGTTAGAAAAATGTTTTCATTGGATCCAGAAAAAGAAGTATGAAAGAGGTTTTTAAATTCCAGTTTTTTCTTCAGATTTTTACTACTATATCAAATTGTATTATGTATGTCATGCAACCATAACATGAACATTCATTTTAAAAAATATCTGAATTCAGTCAGGCATGGTGGTGCGCCCCTGTAATCTCAGTACTCAGGAGGCTGAGGCAAAAAGATCGCTGAGTTGGAAGCCAGCCTGGACTGCACAATGAATTCAAGGCCAGCCTGAACTACATAACAAGACCTTCTTTCCAAACAAACGAACAAACGAACAAAACAAAAATCTGAATTCAAAATCAAGTAATTAGCTGTGGTTGCTTTTAAGGTCACCCTTTAAAAATTAGCATGTTACATGGATAAAAACAAAATTTCTTACTTACATATTGTTGAAAAGTCCAGTTGAAAGGAATATCATTACTTGAGAATTAAAAATTTGTATGACTTTAAAGGAATTTTACATAATGCCACCAATAGATAATTTTACTAACAAAAACAGCTAGACTTTTTTTGAGTACTCATTACTCATCCTGTACCAGACTCAGAGCTCTAAATGCATAAATCTTATCTAACATTCATCACAGTGTTTGAGGTATGTATTTATCAGTATCTTCATTTTAGGGTAAGAACACTGAGGCCAAAAGAGGGGAAACAATTTGCCCAAAATGATGGCTAGATCAAGATTTAAGCCATGGCTGTATGAAGTGAAGCTTTATGCTATATAACTCAGAAAAAACTGGGGGCATTTAGGGAAATAGAACGATATATTCTATTTTTTCCTCATACTGTGTGACCTGGAATCTTACACTTGAAATGGACTTTCAGAAATCATCCTCATCTACTTTCTCCTATATAAATCCTTTCTCATCAAAACTCAAGTACTAAATGGGCAGCTATTTTGATGATAACAAGAGGCATATGGTAGCCATTGTTGATTTCTTATTATCTTGTTTTGAAGTCCTGTATCACTTTCATTGTTTTGTTTTGATTGATTTTATTCTGTTTCATTTTGTCTGGTTTTATTCTCGAGCTAGTGGCTTTAATGGGAGGTGGTGGACACTAAGGTGGGACCTAGCTGGAGTAACCAGATCATTGGATGATATGACCTTGAAATGTATGTTGGGACCCTGGACCCCCCCCATTCCAGCTGCCAGGAGGTGAACAGCTTTTCTTTATCACATGTTCCCTCCCACGATGCTCTGCCTCATTACAGGCCCAAAGTAACAGGGCCAAGTGACCATGGATTGAAACCTGTTACACCATGAGCCAAAATAAATCTTTCTTCCCTTTACATTGATTGCAGCAGATATTTTGCAGAGACAGAAATCTTACTTTGAAGTCATTATTTTTCAATCCTTAACACATATATCATACATTTCTTGGATGTCTGTTTTAGAATTACTGGTTTGTCAAGAATCAGTTTAATGAACACTGTTCATCTTATCACCTCAGTTCTCCACCTCACAAGCCCAAGTTGGCCCCCACATTTGGTACTTTCCCAACTGAGGAGGTTTTATCATCACTGAGGCAATTCAGTAAATGTGTTGCAAACTGTAAAGGCAACTCCAAAGCAGGAGATCCAAAATTATTCTCAGCCATAATAACCTCACTAGAGTTAGTACACAGCTTTCCAAGACACTTCTGAATAGGAGAACATTAGAACGTATACATATGGGCATATTTGTTTTAACATTTGAATAAATAACGAATCCTCAACTAGCTTTATGTCCAAGTGAATAAATAATGCTGTCATAATAATGATAGCGTAGATTTTTGGTGCATAGTTCTTACCATTCATTAAGCTATATACACTCACCTCCTTAAGGGAACAAAGCTTATGCTGAAATAACACTTGCAAAATGAATATGTCATTATCCATTTAACTTTTGCAATTATTGAAGAGACATGCTGTTCATCAAAAAACAGAAGCAACAAATGCTAGTTGTCAGAGCTGTCTTTGGTTCTCCCAGCATGCTCCTTCAGTAGGTCAGAAAGTCAGACCTCTCTACATGGCAAAGAAAGGTGGAGGGTGGGCCTTTTTGCTCTGTCTAATCCAGGTATCTTCCATCACACAGACCCCAGCACTTCCTGAATCAGTTGCATAATAAACTAATCATTATGCATAATTAACAATACAGGATAAATTAATATACCAGAGTCAACATTACTTAACTAGTTGAAGGCAAACAACAGAATAATAAACAGACCAAGCCCTGGTCATTTGTTTTTAGATACACACTTAAGGCACCCATCTACCGGGGTGAGAAAGCTGGGCTGTCTGGCTCCTTTTAGCTGACTCTTCAAGGGTGCAAAGTCAAGGGTGGGTACAAGTGTGGACGGTCTTAGCAGGCAATCACGGGCAGTGTGCCTGCAGTGTGCCTTCTATACTGGAAGCTTCCTGGAGGAAGCCTTCGTTGACACAAGACAACCCCAAACTGTCCCATGTCCTGTTTACTTGGTGCTGAAAGGTGGTGCACTTGTGGTTGGGTGTGTATGTGTTTATTGCTGACTTTCCTCCAGTTTTTACTCACAGCCTCTCAGAGTATGGGAGCAAGTTGTAGGTGTGGTTCTAAAAATGACAAACATCTTTATTACATGAATTATAATAGGCACAGACAGGTGGATATTGCTATTTTTTTTGGTCTAGGCTCTTCTCATGGGATCTCTGGGCAAAAATCACTTCTAACTCAGCTCAGAGGTATGGAGTGTAGTTGTTTTTGAGATAAGATCTCACATGCAGTTCAGATTGGCCTTGAACTCCCTTTGTAGCCCAGGCTGGTCTTGAACACGCAGTAATCCTCCTGCCTCTGGGATTACAGGCATGTGCCACCACGCTCTCATTTGTGGTGTAATTTAGGGCAAAACAAAGAAGGGGATCCCATTGTCCATGCATGCGGGTGAGGATGGGGTGCGCCCACAGCTGAACTGGAAACTTCAAGGTACAGGCTGCTTCGGGTCCCTGCACGTCAGCTAGATGTACCCGCGCTGGGTTTCCCATACTCCGGGAGCTGGCGCGGTCCTGGGATACTACTCACCCTTGTCTGGGGTTGCCCATATTTGTCGAGGAGTCTTACGACCCCATTCCACCGACGTGACTGCGTTCCCGCGGCTGCCCGTGTCTCCACCTCACCTGCCATCTCTAACCCCGGCCGCAGCATCCTCACCCCTCGGACCACCCCCTCCCCGCTGTGCTCTCCCCCAGTTTTCAACACCACTCAACTCTACCCGCCCACTGCGAAGACGCCCTCTCCTCGCCAACATTTCGGGCAGAAGCCGCTTGACCCGCCCCGCCCCACTCTTTCCGGGGTTCCCCTCCCAGCCCGGTTCTTCTTTTACTCTGGGGTTCCGTTCCCCTTTGCCCTGCGGAGGGCGCCCGAAGAAAGAACGGGACACCCCTCGGCCCGCCCTCCTGGGCTCACCCACGCAGCGGTCCCGACACCTCCATCCTTTCCCCAGTTGTTTGCGCTCCCGCACTGGAGCTCTCAACATCGCTGACCTGGCCCCTCCGCATCTCTGCCTCAGCAATTTAGGGATCAGAGCTCCCCAACACCGTGGTCCAGATCAGCCGTCCTGCTCTCAGTCTGGGAGAGCTGAAACTCCCAGTGTCGGGGTTCTTAACCCACCTTCCCGCGGCTGGGCTTCCCCGACAGTGCGGGTCTGGAGTCTCCCTCCAGGTAGGGGTCCTAGGGTTCTTCACCCTCGCGGTCTTGGCGGCCCGGTCCTGACCCCCAGCTCGACCCGCTCCCAGTTGCTTGCTCCCGCGGCTGGACTCACCGACACGGGCGGCGACCGAGCCCCCGGCGCAGCCCAGCCCGGCCCGGCCCGACCCGGCCCGCAGTCTCACTCCGGCTCGGCTGCGAGGTTGCAGGCGGCTGCTGTGACCGCCCAGGCTGGGCGCGCGGGAGCGGCCGGGAGGAGGGGACCGCGGGGCGGGTGACGCCCGGCTCCGCCCCTCCCCGGGGGCGGGACGCGCAGCCCCGAACACCCCCACCGCCACCGAGGAAGTTGACTGACGCTGCTTCCTCCAGCCTGGGCTCCAACCCTTTGGGACCCCAATTCCGTTGCAGGAAATGCGAGGACTTGAGAGAGAGACAAGGATGTGTTAGCTGCTTTCATGGTCTTTCCCAAATCCCTGGGTGTTTTGGGGAGGAGGGGAGCGTGGGGGGGGGGCGATAGCAACTAATTTCACCTGCCATCTCGAGACCGATTTAAATCCTGGCGTTCTTTCCCCATTCTCACACGAGCCATGCCTTCTGAGCCATGCCTATGAAGGAAATCACGCTGTACCACACCACGAAGGCCCTTAAGGACACACTGGCACACCCCTGGGATACACCCGTGGGTGGCTGTCTCATGACTGCATCACACAAATTCACATATGGGGATCCCAGAGAGCCCGCTTCCATCTGTAGATTCCCTCAACCACAGCCGTCCTGCCAACAGGGGTCCTGCTTGCCCCTTACCCACTATGCCCTTTGAGCCTGGGAAACACACCTGGGAAGTAAGGCCATGCATTAACAAACCGAGTTGGCTCTCCTGTTAAAAAAGGCACGCTGCCCTTCCAGGAGAAGAGAGAAACTCGGCCTGAGAAGAGGGCTTGTATGGATGTTACTGTAAGAGTCATCGACTTCATTACTATTCCAAGACAGGCCTAATTTTGGTCTGTTGATTTCTAGCACTTTTTCTTTACAACACCCAATTTCAGTGACGGGTCTAACAGCAGCTCAGTACAATGTTTTCACTGTTCTAAACATTTGGAAATCCACTATTTGATAGACTCTTTAGCAAAATATCAGGAAGCAAAGAAAGTAGGTTATCTCATAAGATTATTCCGTTTTCTTAAGTGAAGATGTTTGGATTCTGAATACGTTTAAAACAGTCACCACCAGGAAAGAGTCCAGGTGCCTGTCTTGGATCCCAGTCCAGTACACAGACACTGGCGGAAATGTCATGGAAGGCCTTGCATGGTTTTCTGCCTCTATCTTTTCTCCACCCCAAGAGGTCAGGGTGCTCTCCTCTGCCCCCCAAAATGTGAACCTTTGACATCAGTGAGCATTTACTTTTTAACCAGGGATCATAGTTGTATAAGAAAGATGATTAAGAGGAGGTGAAGCAAACAAAATTACACTGAAGCAAATCCCAAGCTCACTCACAGGCTCAGTCCAACTGAAGTGAGCTACCCAGTGCGAGCCCGTGATCCTGTAAAATGCACCGGTTGTTTTGGCTGCACTTTTTCTCCCAGAGAATTAATTCTTCTGGCCTAATTGTCTTACAAGCTAATCATCTAATCTTTCTTAGAGCAACATGGGTTCCTAGATGTGACCATGCATGCAAACAGAAGGAAGGTGCCATGGACTGTGGGAGAGGGAACCACCCTGTTTATAAGAGCTACTAGATACCAGTGGTGCTTTCCCACCCTTTATGTCACCCTGCCTATGAAAATGACTTGGTCCCTGTGCAAGTTCTTTCCACTTTCTACTGTGAGGTAATAGACTACTTCAGTTTAGGCAGTAAAAGTGACATTTGGGTAATTCTGGACAGAAAAGTTTAGAGTGAACTTTCTACTTTGGAATCATAACAAAAGCCTGTCGGATCCTTCACAAAGGACATGCAGAATGGCCTTTGCTCTAGGGAAATTCATAGCGACCTTCCCTCCACCTAACATTTGCATCAGGGAAAACTTTATCTGAGGTTTTTATAAAAACTTGCAGTGTTTCCTCCAGAAGAAGACTTCACTCACTGCTAATCCAATCAAAATTCTATCAGACACCATTTCCTTTGCAAACTGTTTTTGACAGCCACAGATACAGGCAACAGGCATATCTAAAAATAGAAATGCAAGATTAAGGACCTCTAACAAGGTCTATTTTATGTTGTGTACGTACTAAACTGACACTGTTTTTATAAAACTTCTACTTTATGTTTACATGGCATTGCTGTTCCCAGATGTTCGCAGTGCATATGTTGGCATCATACTACTAAGCATGATACATTTGTGTGAAGTAAGAATGGGTAGGAACTGTCAGCCTAACCATAACAGGAAGAATGGGCATGTAACTTAGATAAAATCATTTGCCTGTACATCATTTACTGGTTTATACTGGTCTATTAAAATCAGACCTACATGTGAAAACTTGTAATAAATAGAATTGTTTAAGAGCTCTTATCACTGCTGTTTTCTTCTTACATCTAATGGAAGGACTGGAGGGTCATTAATTTCTTCACTGGGTTGGCAAAGAAGATGAACTTAGGAGAGGAATAGTGGTTAAAATTGTGGACTTGGAAGCTAGCTTGTTCTGTGTCCCAGACCCAGTGTCATCTCTTTAAGTCCCCAGTAAGAAACCTAACCTCTGTGTACTTCTGGATTCCTATCCATAACATGGCAATAGCTACCCACTTTCTCTAGTTATTGCTAGAATTAAATGAAATGGCACACCTTACACACTTAGCATTTTATATATTATACAAGAAAGGCTTGAGAATTGTGGGTAAAAAGCCAGTGGCTTGATTTAAGCAGTTGTTTATGGGTCTTTGTTTCAATACTTTCTACTTGAAGACAAGATATACTTTCCCAGAGGACTGCATGGGAAGAATTCAGGAAAACTTGGATATCTGTGGTTTTTAACTCTAAAGTCAAATCTATGTTGACATTCTATCATCAGAGAGCCACCCATCCTGGCCTTTCCATTTAGCACCCCCACCAGCTGATCAAATGGGGAAAGCAACCTTGCTGCTCATTGCATCTGTTTCACATACAGCATGCTAAAGAATTGAGGTTGAGAGCTGGGAGTGGTGACTTATGCCTATAATCTCAGCACTTGGGAGGCTAAGCCAGGCGAATCACCTCGAGGCCAGCCTGGGCTACACAGTGAGACCCTGTATCAAAAAAAAAAAAAAATTGGGTTAAATCAGGGTTTTTTTTCCTAGTATGTGCCTATTTATCTTATTTAATAATGGAATGGTAGGGATTCGCAAAAGCTAGTTTGATTTTCATTTGGAATTGTTCACTTCTTTTTATTTCTTAATAGCAAACAGTACATTAACTCTGGGAGTAAATTAACACATGTAGATAATAGAAGATATAGAAATTACTTGTGGGCCTTCAGTAAACCTGAGGACATTTAAAGTTGTGAAGTTTCGTATCTGATCTCCCACTCTCTGATATAAAGAGTTTCAGAGGGTCAGTATGTAAGAATGAGTGATAAATGATCAACCAGGAACTTTTTATACTCTTAATAAGAAAATTCCTAAATTGCAACAACATATGTGTGCTAATTTTGTTTTGTTTTGATACTGTACTTTTTGTATAGTTTAGGCTGGCCTTGAATTCACTATGTAGCTCACGTTTTGTTTTGTTTTGTTTTGTTTTGTTTTGATACTATACTCTGTATAGTTTAGGCTGGCCTTGAATTCACTATGTAGCCCAGCTTGGCCTCAAACTCATGACAATCCTCCTGCCTCAGTCTACCAAATGCTGAGATTATAGGCATGTGCTACCATACCCAGCTGAGTTGTTAATTTAACACTTTTTCCTAAACTAAACTTATATTTAGTTAATACACTATATAATTGGATCAGAGTAATTTAATGGCTAATAATAGTATGGATATAAGAACATCAGGCCTTTTATTCTTTAGCAGAAATTCGCAACTAAAAAGTCTAATGATGAATGGCACTGATTGTTCCCGCCTCCCCACTTAAAAGTCCTGAGAATTTTATTTCTTCTGTTCACTTGGCTCTTTTAGGAGGAGAAAGGGAGGTGGGAAATCCCTGATCTTCTGGAAAATCAGAAGAATTGAACTCCAGACTGATACAGAAAGTTTGGAGAAACCAATATTTTTCATTCTGTCCAGTTCTGTCTGGACTACGTAATAAGAGAACATTTTGAAGGGAAAACTCTCAGATTCAGGGCCAGAGAAAGAATCATGTGAACTTACTCAGGGTGGAGAGGACTGAGGCTTGATTCTGTGGACTTGGTCACACTGCCAGTTAGCATACGATAGCTGTGTGGAAGTGCTCCGAATGCCTGAAAGGGGCAGAGCATTCTCTCCTTACCTCTTTAGTTTAAATCTTTCTCAAGGAGACTTCTCTTGGCTCAACTCCTTTAAATAGGATGGAAGATGAAAATGGAAGTCTTGGACAAGATGAGTAACAATTGCATTATTCGTACTTGATTCTGGCATGATTTCAGGATTTTAATGATTTACAAAGGAAAAAATCAATGCATATACTGGCCAGTTTAATTCAGCTCATGTTTACCAAGTCTATTTTCATTGTAGCTAGGTGAGTTAGGGAGCCAAATTGGCCTATGGATATGGTCATCTCAAAAGCTTCTGAGAATAAATAAAACCAGGCTATACTCTACCCCAAATCTCAAAATAGGGGCACGTAAGTTGAGGAGGTCTTCTCCAGTTTCTATTTATACCCCTCTGTGACCTGAATGTTGGGTTTGAGCTAGGGTACCTTTGGTCAAACAAAGCCTAGCATCCTGAGTTGAGTCTCCTTATATAAGAGTGTCATCTTGTATTTCTCATCTCTTTACTACTTTGCCTCCACCAGACTATAAGGTCATATAGAACAAGGTTGGTGTACATGATATTCACTGTCAAACTCATATGACTGTATTGGTCAGCTTTTCTACTACAGGACAAAATATGTGACTCCTGCAGCTTTAAGGAGGAAAGGTACCATTGTTTCAGAGGATTCTATCCCTGGTTGGCTGCCTCCAAGGCAGGAAAATCATGTAGAATGGGATGGTAAAGCAGAGTTTCTTACTCCATGGTGGCTAGGAACCACAGCAGGGGAACAGCATCAGAGAGGAAGGGACCAGGCACCAGATATAGAACTCAAGATCAGGCTTCCATGACTCATCTCAGATACATCTAGCAGTGCATTTTACTGATCCCCTAGGCAGCTTGCAAACCAATCCAACTGACAGTCCAGTTTAACACAGCACATATTTATTATGTGTCAAAAAGGATTTGTTGGATGAATGAGCCTAATAACGTGAATGCTTACCACATTGGGAATCTACTTAGCTAAGAGACCATGGTCATTTACTTTGGAACTCAGACGATACTAGAATAATCCAGAAATGGAGAGGAGAATGTACGCTGGGGATGCAAACAAAGATAGGAAAACAAGGAAAATCATGTGTTTCCAACTCAGAGAGAGGGTGAGAGGAGGAAAAAGAATGAGCAGCAGTAATGGTGGATCCCTAGCAGGATGTGCTCCGGTAATAGATTATTCAATTTTTAAAATGCAAACCTGAATTAAAATGAAGTAAAGCAATTTGACCAGCTGAAGGATTATCCTGGATAGTTCAAATTACAGTGAAATTCTCTGCTTTCATTCTCCCTCTCACTAAGCTTCTCTGATTTCCCTTCCCATTTGTCTGAGATTCTCTACCCCTGAGGTCATCAGAGAGGACCTTGGAAGCCATTCTGGATATGAAGACCCATTTTTATTGGATCTTGCTTCCTAATGTGTCTGAGAGCCTCCAAGAATTACCTGACAGCCTTGGATTTTGGCCTGTTCTGGGATCTTGACAATGCCAAAGGAAGTTCTGGGAGGAAGTAGTCATGGGGTAAGTAGTTCCTACAGTGAGATACAGTGGCTGAGGACTAAGTTAACTAAGGCCTATGCATGGAATGGAATATCATACAGTCTTCAAAAATCATTTAAACATGACAGAGAAACATGCAGACTCTCATTCCATGGTTTAACAAAACAAAGCAGGTAAAAGAAATATCCGTATGTATTGAAAAAATAAGAACAAAGAGCTGGGCATGATGGTCCCCACCTGTAATCCCAGCATTTGGGAGACTGAGGTGTGAGGTTGCCATGAGTTTGAGGCCAGACTAATCTATACACATGAGTTCAAGGCCAAGCTGTACTACATAGCTAGACCTTGTCTCAAAAAGAAAACAAAAACAAAAATAAAAAACAAACTCCCTCAAATCAAAAAGCAAAACCCAAAAACAAAGAAAAGAAAAAGAAAGCTCTTTATTCATATTTCCAGAACCTAATTTCCTTTTCATAACTTTCAAAATATCCTTAATTGTATAAATACCTAAATAAATGTTCACTGTCCCATGCCAAAGCATAATTTGAATGAGCTATAATTAATTGAATACCATTAAAGAAAAACGAAGTTAATTATAGCAAATATTACAGCGATATTGGGGTGCTTTGTAGGCACTCTGTACTTATGAGATTATACAAACAAATGAGACTCCTTATTCACTTTTAAATTAGATGTTCAAAGAGGCAACCTACTAAAAGCAACCATGGCCTGTGAGAGTCTCTCATCATCCATAGCTCACTGCGAGTGGGTGGCAGAGAAGTCAGACTCAGGCTACTTAGACTCCCAGGAACCTGAGGTTCTTGGAGGGGACACTGAGTGTGACAGGCAGTGTGCCCCTTTTCTTAACAGCTACTAATGGGCACGACTGGCTCCTTTGACCAGTCCCAGTGGATCTGGACCAGGGCCCTTCCTCCCACACTCCTCTTTAACGGCACACTCCATGTCTCTTGTCCCTTCTATTAAATCAAAGCAGAAAAAGGATTGTGCCAGCTGATTCAATTTTATTGAGACTGCATCTAGCAAGCATTGTAGCAGGATGGTGCCTGGCTGCATTGTCTTTCTTTCTTCCCCTTTAGGCAAATCCAGTTAGCCCTGATCCCCTTTGTTTCTGACAAGGGGTCAACAAATTCTTCTGGTCAGAAGGGAAGCACCTTATTAAGGTACCCTGGGGACATTAAATAAGATTTAGTCTGAGATAAAGGGTTACAAGGCTACTATTTAACTTGTGATATTCTATTATTAATTCTTTTGTCTACCCAGAAAATATTTATTGGATACCACCCAGGTGTTAAGAGAATTTTGCTAAGGCTAGAAGACAGAGACAGACATGACGCAATTATCATCCTTCCATACAGTGAAAAGACATATTAAACTAACAGTCACAGTGCTGTGTTACAAAGGCTGACAGAGCCACACACTGAGCTTCCTAGAAAAACAAAGCAGGGTCCCAGCTCCTTGTTAGCATCGGGAGGGTCAGCAACAGCTCCAAGGTGAGTCATAAAAGAAGAATGCAATGCCCACCCAAGAGGGGAACAGGCTGAGGGGAACAGTAGACACAAAATGCACACAACAGGGAGTGAGAATGAATAGCATATAGGCACACGTAACACTTGCAGGGAGTGACAGTATGTAGTGTGTAGGACACATCTGTATGTGACCCTGGTCACCCCTACAATGTGGAAGGAAGAGATGGTACAGTCCATGACCAAACAAGCTACTGTTCGTCATTTAATTACACACAGGGAATACAAAAAAATAAGCACAGTCCTCTACTTTGGTTTCTAGTGTAATGTTCTGTCTGACTCATACAATTCCCAGAGCACAGGTGTTCAGAGGTAGCTCTTTTCTCTTTTGCTCACCCTGTAAGTAGTAGCACCGATGTTTAGTGTTAATTCTCACACAGGCACTGCGTCCAGCATTTTGTATAAAAAGGATAGGAGAATTGTCTCTCTCTGTCTCCTTTGTCCTTCCTAGTTCTTCAGTCCTTTTAAACCTGTTCCCTCCACTTCCAGCTCTTCCCAGTGCTCCTCCTCTTTCTGTGCATTAGTCACTCAATTCCATTCACTTCCTGCTATTGGACCAAGTCAATGGTTTCAAGGCAGGTGGGTGGGGGAAAGAAAGCATGAACTGGTCTCAGGGTCAAATGTTTAAAGCCTGTAATCAGGCTAGGTTAGCACCTGCTTACAAAACATTTGCATATCATCATATGAAAAGAAAACCTGTTAACTTCTTTTCTTTAAGGAGCTTTCTCACCTTGATAATACAGTGACCCTGGGGATTCAGGAAGACTGAGGAGAAAGAAAATCTAACCATCAATGAGAGAGGAATAGTGGCAAGTTGTGAGCAGTTAGTGAAGGAAGCAGGGATCCTGTGATGAGTAATTCATTTTAGGAAGAAATTTGCACTATATTATGATTTTCCCCTACTGTTGGAGAAGAAAGGCATATATTCCTTCAGGCTTCATGTCATCAAGGATTACATTTGTGGGCCTTTTTCCAAAGGGATCATTTTATAATTTGTATTAGCCAGCTTCTAAAAAAATTTTATTTAAAAAAATGTTTTTTGAGGCAACGTCACAGTATGTAGTTTAGGGTGGCTTTGAACTCCCAGCAGTCCTCTTGTGTCAGCCTCTTGAGTGCTGGGATTACGGGTACATGCCATCATCCCATTATTAGTTAAAGGAGAAGAGGATTAATTTAGCTCATGGTTTGGGGGATTCAGTCCATGGTCAGATGGCTCCAAGGTGGGGATATCAGGGTGGAAGAGCCTGGTAAAACAAAGGTGCTTAGTTCATGACAATGGGAAAGTGGAGCAGGGGAATAGTGCCAGATTGGAAGGACCAGAGACCATAGATAGAACTGAAGGGCAAACCTCCATGGCCCACCCAGATATTTCCAGATGTGTGTTCCATTAATCCCCTGAGTGGATCCCAAAGCCAACCAAGTTGATATACTTCATGCTATACCATCACATGGTCCTTAGATGTTAGGCTGCTTGTTATGGAGATGATTTGAGAAGATTTTTATTTCTTCATTTGAGAAGATCTCAATTTCTCAAATTGAAAAAGATGTTTCATTTGAGAAGATTTTTATTTTTGAAAGATCTAATTGGCAGCTCTGTGGGAGAAAGATCTGAGACTATCAAGGCTGGGGACAGAAGAAATAGGAAAAAGGAGACCAGTTAGGAAAAATGTGTGGTACTGTAGGAAAGAGGCAATTTGAGTGTGATGGAAAGAGGTGCTGTGGTTAAAAAGTAAATGCTAGATTCAAGAGGCATTTGGGCTGGGGGTTTAGCTAAGTGGCATAAGTGCCTGCCTGGCAAGTGCGAGGTCATGAGTTCGATCCCTAGTACTGCAAAACAAAAACAAAAACAAATGTTGTTACAATTTGGGCTGGGGATTTAGCTCAGTGGCTTAAGCGCCTGCCCCGCAGGCGTGAGGTTGTGAGTTCAATCCCTGGTACCACAAAAAAAAAAAAAAAAAAAAAAAAAGCATTTAGTAGACAAAATCAGTAGCATTTGGTGACTTATTAGAGGTAGGAGGTGGGGCCCATGCTATGGTATTGACTCTTCTGTGCAGTTGTATACAGGCTAAAACAGTGTGCGTCCTGTTCACAGTTGTGCTTCCTGCTCACAGTTGTGCTTCCTGCTCAGAGTCCTATGCCTAATAGAAACAGATCACTAACTGAAAGCTCCTACTAGCTGAACTAAAACTAGTTGAAAGGCTAAACAAATCAGTAAATGATTTCCGTAAAGAACAACCCACCCATAGATGGCCTAAAACATGGAAGCTATCAACTAAGGGACAAACTAAAAGAAGAAAAGTAAGTATCAGTCCCAAATTACAGCTTTATTTTCATCATGTTGGGTTTGAGATGTTCATGGAATCTCGAGGGAAGGATTTTAGTCTGATCCAACAGATTAGAGAGTTGTCAGGAAATAGGTGACCATTCATAGCACCGGGTAGGAAAATCCATAGACATACAAAGAAAATTCATAGCCACCAAGGGGTGGGGTTGGGGCATAAGGCTTCTTTTGTGTATGATAAAAATATTTTAGTTTAGCCAGACATGTTGGCACGTGCCTGTAATCCCAGGACTTGAGAGGCTGAGGATAAAGGATTGCTGGGGGTTTGAGGCCAGCCTGGACTACACGGTGAGTTCAAGACCAGCCTGAATTCCACAGCAAGACCCTGTCTCAGAAATACATACATACATACATACATACATACATACATTCTAGATTAGATGGGAATATTGTTTGTACAACCCTGTGAAAATACTAAAAACCACTTAATGATGCTATAAAATAGTGAATTTATGGTATGTGAATTATATCTCAACAAAAATATAAATGGGAACAAATCAATAAAACTACACCCTTCTGGTTAGAAATAATTTCTTTTTTATTTATTCCTTTTGCTTCAGTCTATATTCTTTGCTAGTTTATTACATATTTTCATTTGTCACCAAAATAATTATATCTAACTTATTGCCTCCTATCTATCTATCTATCTATCTATCTATCTATACACATTGGAGTAATACTAGAAATTCAATCCAAGACCTTTACAGTGAACTACATTCCCAGTCCTTTAAAAATGTTTAATCCTGAGACAGAGTTTTACTAAATTTCTAAGTTGCCTGGTCTGGACTTGAGCTTTCAGTCCTCCCCTCCAGCCTCCCAGAGTTCTAGGATTACAGCCTTCACAACCAGGCCTGGATTCCATGCCGTATGCTTCTTAAAGATGAAATAATTAATAATTTTTGTATATTGGCTAGAATGCTGGCAGGGTAGCAGCATTTAAAAATCCACTAAAATCTGAGGTGTAGTACAGATAATCTTAGTTTAGCAAAGTTGTATTGACTTTCCTCTGAAGTATGTGTCTACTTCTGTCTGGCCCTTTTCATTTAGGAGCTTGTCCTCCCTTACCTGGCTGCGCCAACATCTTATCCCCTGGTTTGTGGAAAGGGAATGGACCCATGATAACCAGAGGGGTTTTTTTCTACCCCATGGCCATGAAGAAATGGAACCCAAAGGAGACCACCTGATGTTTTCTCTAAGACTGCCAGGAATCATTAGTAAAGAGATACACTTTTCCTTTGCATCATCTGCTTTTTGAGGAACATGCAAACCCAGTGCTGCTGTTGGGATACAGATCCCCATTTTAAGAGGCCTTGAGACTGAGGCTGTGGACTGAGTCTGGTGCACACAACTTAAAAACGGTATACTGGATGTAGCTTGGAAGAGCTTTTGTGAGAAAAAGAGATGGTAATAATCCTTTCTATGTTTCTTCCCTCCTGACTTGAATGAAAATATTATGGATTCTCAAATGCAAGAGAATTGCAAGGATAACAGTCCTAGTATTGAGCCACTCAAACATTATGTTGAAGGGTAGCAAATGAAGGTTAGCAAACTACAACTCATATGGCAAATGTGTGTTTGTGTGGTTCAGGAGCACTGCCTGGGCAGCCTAGCATGTGAGCCACAGAGACTAAAGCAGGATATTCTTTTCTGCTTCTACTTTCATTTCTGGTTTCAGAATTTACCTTTCAGTGGACAGCTAAACATTGCCAAGCTAGAAGCCTCCAATACCCTAAGACTTCACTATTGCAGCTGCTGGGCACTGAGTGTTGGTCTCTATGTTCAGAAGCTGGTACAAGACATCTTGTCTCTGGTTAGCTACCCAAGTTCAAGTGACTGGGGGCATTGCCAGGTCACCATGGGAGTTGCCAACTCCATTACTCACTCAGCTGACCAGGCCCATCTTCCCTGGGCAGGTAAACTCCTTCAGGAATGTCTCCAGGAGAAGGCAACTGGCCCTGACTCTTGCTTTCCACCCAGTGCATGGGCAGGGAAGGAGTTTCACTTTCTGTTATACACTTGTGTCTCAATAATAGCTTCAGTTTTGCTTTTTGGCCTGCAAAGTCCAAAATGTTTACTATTTGAGCCTGTGTAAAAATGTTTGTCAGTACTTGCTCCAGGCAGGATCTGATTTGGTAGTAGAAAAGGAAGCTTTTTTTTCTTTCTTTCTTTTTTAAGCTACTACAGTCAAATTTCCTGTGATTTGTGGCCAAGCGCATTCCTAAATTTTTACTAATAAGTAAAACTTCAATAAACAGATGTTTCAGGGATAACATTCTTGACACTAAGAATAGAATAGAATAGAATAGAATAGACAGTCTGAACAGGAGTAGAGAAAGGGAAGCTTATCAGGCATGTCCAAAGAAAGGGAGTCATGTCATGTGGGTTGAGAAAAGGTTAATGTGTCTAAATAATTGAACACTTCTTTTAAAATTCTAGGTCATGCTCATTACTTACTTATGAAATGGGTTTAGTGGACAACAACCAGCATTTGTTTACCTTAGTGTTGTTCTCTGTGTGTGTGTGTGTATGTGTATGTGTGTGTATATGTCCGTGTGTGTGTGTGTGTGTGTGTGTGTACTGGGGATGGAATCCAGAGCCTGTGCACTGAGCTGCATCTTCAAGCCTTTTAAATTTTTTGTTTTCAGATAGGTCTCCCCAAGTTGATGAGTTTAAATTCGTAATTCTATTGCCTTAGCCTTTCAGAATGCTGGGATTACAGGTATAAGCTAACATACTCAGTCTAGTTTTGTTCTTTACATGAATTTTTATAGCAGCTTTACTTATAATAGCACTAAACTGGAAACAAAACATATATCTTTTAACTAAAAATGTTAAATAAGCTGTGGTTTATCTGTATAGTACAGATAGTGGTATCTGTACAGTATACAGTACTCAGCAATAAAAAGAACACATTGATAGAGACAACAGTGTGGGTGGATCTCCAGGGAAGCGTGCTGAGTGAAAAACAGAAATTACAAAAGGGTACTTACTGAATGATCCACTCATGTGGCATCATTGGAAGAGCTGAATTACAGAAACTGAGAGCAGATTAATGGGCACAAAGACTGGGATTGAGGGAAAGCTTGGGGAGGGGGCTGTAGTGTTAAAGGAGTACACAAAGAATTTCAGTGATGGAACTTAGTCATTTTCTTCACTGCTGGATAAAATACCCAATACTGATAAGGGGGAGATGCTTATTTTGGCTCATGGTTCAGTCCAAAGTGAACGGCTCCCAGTGAGGATGGCACATCACAGGGCTGTGGTGGAGGGGAACTGCTCACAGCACAGTGGACAGGAAGAACAGAGCGGAGGGAGGAGCAGCAGAGGGAAATAAATCCTTCCAGATCATCCCCCAGTGATCTTTGTCTTCCAACCCAACCCTTTTTTTTTCCTTTTGTACCAGAGATGGAAGTCATGACCTTGTGCTTGGCAGGTAGGTGCTTACATCACTGAACTAAATCCGTGACCCTATCTTCTAGCAGCAAGTTAGTGATAAGCCTCCAAAACCCAGTCATCTCTCAAAAGCCCATCCTGAGGCTCTAGGGAGACATTAGATATAAACCACAATAGAACTTTTCTGTTTTTTGATTGTAGTGGTAGTCACACTAATCTGTATTGGTGATAAATTGAATAGAACTACATGCATGCACAGACACACAGACACAAACACGCACGAACACATGTGTGGATGCAAAACTAATGGCATTTGAACTAAGTGGGTGAACTGAATAGATAACAGTTTCCTAATTGTGATACTGTACTAAAGTTATGCAGGATGGTGCTGTTGGGTGAAACTGGGTGAAAGATATCTGAGATCTCTCTGTGTCATTATTTTACAATTGCACGTGAATCTACAAGTATCCAAAATAAAAAAGTTAAAAAATACATGAAAAAGAAAATGGTAACTTGAGCCTGGCAGAGTCTATGGAAAAAGGATGCAAGATGTTAAACCAAGAGGAATGTGTTCATAACAGAGGCTGGCAGCACTGGCATTAAGGATGCTTGGAACTTGTTATATGAGCATCAGTGCAAGCCTTCGTCATATTCCCTTAAATCTGTTTCAAGTTTAAGGACTTGATATATTTGAGGCAACTTGATGGAGCATATTCCACTGGCTTCCTTTTATTAAATTATAAATAATGAGTTTTTCAGATAAAGAAAATGTGACATTTATACATACTGGAGTACCACTCTGCTACAAGAAAAGATAAATTTGAGTCATTTGTAGAAAAATGGAATTGAGACTAAAATGTTAAGTGAAATAAATCAGATACACAAACTTAAATATCACATGGTTTCTCCTATATGAAAAACCCAAAGTATAAACAAATGAAAGAGTAAAATAGAAGATAGATAACAGGAAACAAGAAGACAGATCTTTTACAAATAGGAAGATGACAAAAAGATGTAGAGAAAAGGAAGTGGGAGAAGTAAGGGACATAAAAAGAGTTAAGGTGTGATATGTATATCTACGAGTTCCCTGAAATTAATGCAGTCATTATGTACTACAAACATACTAATGAAAATTAAAATGAGTTTTTTTCTAGGGAAATCTTTGAATCTATATTAATTTATACTAAACACAATACTTTATTTCCTATTCATATTTGTAAGAAACAAAAAAAGATTTTTCTTAAAATACTCAATGTAAGTCACTGAACAAATGATTCTTACAACTAAAGATGAAAGGAAACTAGATTACTATTGTTCCTTTCAAGGTAAGTTAGGAGTTTTTAATGTTTTTGCAGTGGCTGAAAATATATGTTTAAAACATCTATATGTAACATTTCATATTGAGGGTGATGCTAAAAGTGAAAAGTTTAAGAAACACTGTAGTAGAAAATAGTGAAAGGTAGGCTGGGGCTGTGTGGTGCACATCATCAGTCTGAGGAGTTTGGCTTCACAGCTACCTCCAGGAGGAAGGTAGAATACACAGACATAGGGGAAGCACAGCTGAAGGATGAGCAACACCTGTCCACTGGTGAGTGGTAAATTAGGTGAAGGTGTTACAGATCCAGAGGGGCAGGAGAGAACGTGTTACTTGCAAGTAATAGAAATTCAATTCAAACTCATTTAAGAAGAACATGTACCGGCTGACATAGCAGGGAAGAATGTGAAGCTGCATTAAAGAATCAAACAAAATAAACTGCAGGACACAAAAGCTTCAGTGACACCATGGGGACCCATTGCTGCCAGGTTTCTCTCCTCTCTCTGCAAGTTTGGCCTCATTCTTTCCTGCACAGAGGCCCTCAAAGATTGTAAAGAAAGTCTCCAGCAGGCTGGGACTAGTTTTGTCCTCTAATGTAGCACACCCTTTGCCCAGAACCTGGACCTCAGTCCCAGTAAGCAACTCTGAGAGGCCCTGCTTTGGTCACATATCCATTCCTTGTTCTGATCCTTTCACAAGATTTCAGTCAAAGTGCTTCGGGGTAGGAGCTACAGAAGAAACATGGTTTAAATAATGAGGATGTTTTACATATGAGAAGTTCTGAGGCAGGTTAATAAAGTTATTTGATAATGTCAGGGCCCTCAGCAGGCTTCTCTGCTAATCTCTAGACTTCCCTTCAATGGCAAGATGGCCACTGGCATTTCCAAGAATCATTTCCTCAAATAACAAAGATCAGGGCAGGAAGGCTGAATCTATATCTAGGGTGAGGAAAACTTCTTAGAAAATCCATTCAATTTCATAGGTTAAGTTTGTATCACATACAAATGTTGGTATAGCCATTACTGGTGAGGTATATTGGATGGACAAAATTGACTTATATGTGTCAACATCTACTCAGTAGATCCTTAAAGCATGTGGATACCCAATATGGCTGTCCCTCAGTATCCGAGGGATATTGGTCCCAGGATACCTTTCATAGTCTTTGCATATAAGTTATGAGCATCTTTCCATATACTTTTTGTTTGTTTGTTTTTTGAGATAGGATCTTGCTTCTATGTTGATCATATTGGCCTTAAACTTACTTTGTGTCCCAGGCTGGCTTTGAACTTCTGGTGATCCTCTTGCCTCAGCCTCTTGGAGTACTGTGATTACAGGTGTATACCTCTACACCCAGCTTTCCATAAACTTTAAATCATCTCTAGATTACTTATAATGCCTAATAGAATATTAATGCTACGTCAATAGTTGTTATACTGTATTGTTTAAAGAATGATGGCTAGAAAAAAATCTGTATGTATTTAGCATGAGAACAAGCAACACAAGCCTAATTACACAGTACACAAACAAGACACAGTACACAAACAATAACTACTGAAGAGAAACCAAAGTACTGTGAAATGGCAGGTGTATCTACATGTTACTTTAATGTTAATAATGACAGGTTATATCTACAAATTACTTTATTTGTGTGGATTTAGAGTTGTGCTCAGTGTGTAGCAAATTCAGGTGTTGTTTTTTGAAACTCCCTGAGATTTATAAAATATATTTTCAGGCTGTTGTTGGTTGAATCTATGGATGTGAAGCACACAGATAGGGGAGGCAGACTGTGTCTAAAAAAAAAAAATCAGTGTTCTAATAGAAAGAATGTAGATAAAAATGGTCAGTGCATATATAACTAATCTACCTGCCAGGCAATGAGAATGGGACACTGCGTTAATTTTCTACTCCATAAAAATTTATCACCAACTTAGCGATTTAAAAGAAGATACTTTTTCATCTTGTAGTTTTTCTTAGCAGTTTGGACACAGTTGAAGTGGGTTCTCTGCAAGGCGGAAATCAAGAGGTTGGCCAAGGGTAGATTTTTATTAGAGGCTCAACTGAGACAGGGTCTACTTCTAAGGTCATTCAAGTCGTTGGCAGAATTTATTTCCTTAAGGTTGTAGGATTGAGGTCTTGGCTTGTTGCCAGCTGTTGGTTGGAGGCTGCTTTTAGCTAGCTCATAGTTCCTTGCCAGGCTACTTACATAGGCTTCCCCATTATGGTTACTTACTTCATCAAACAAGCTGGGAAAGTCTTCAGAACAAATCTGCCAGAAAGAGGCATCTTACCCATAATGCAACGGGAATGAAATTCTATTATCTTTGCCATAGTTTATTGGATTAGAACAAATTATGGATCTCCCCATACTCAAGGAGAGAGGATCACACGAAGACAGCAATCCTGGGAAACTGAGGTACCTGGAGAGGAGAACTCATCACCTTTTTACAAACACACCATCAGTAGCCAAGCCTGAGCCAAGTACCCAACTCAGATACCAGAAGAAAGAGGAGGATGGGAAAATTTTCTCGGAAATAAAAAATATAGCTCTTTCAGTTCACATGAAAATGAGAGATATTCTGGAAATAGAATCGCTGTGAATTGCCAATGACTGAGTATGAAATAGGGAGAGGAAGAAATAAAGATGACTCAGGGCTTTAAAACCAGTGACTGGAAAGAAGAGAGGTTTTTACTGAATTTGGGAGCTCAAGCAGAGTAAGAGAGAAGTAAGGAAGATGGAGATTCCATTGAAGTTCTCGACCAGTACTCATGTGGAGCAGCCCACCTGGACCTCCCAGCAGAGGTCTGAGTCATGCGTTTGGACGCCATCTACCCACAAGCTGATGACACATACAGCTGTGAGAGTGGAGGACACATTGGTGTATGCAGCAGTGGTTGCCCATTTCCATGTGCTCTTCTGTTAGCAAGCTTTTCAGATTGTCACAGAAACTCCTTAAGCTTTCAGGTTTTTTATGGTTTAGCTGTTGCTTACTTGTCTAGATTTTTCATGGAAGACCCTAGAATTCTGTTGAATTGCTGACAGCTCTCGAAAGGACAAAGAACAAAAAAACAAAACAAAAATATACTCTCTGTTTTCTCTGATCTTTTCTTGCCACTTTCCCACTGTGTGAAACACTCCACTTTTCAATAATTACTGCCTGACTCTGTGTCTTTCAGGTCTCCATAGGATATACCTTCTAGACAGTTTTCCACAAATCCCTAACACCAGCTCCCGGGTCCTTTCTTTGTGTTTCCAAAGCATGCTGTCAGCTCCTTTGCGCAGTTATAGTGACAGAGTTTGTCATTAATACATTACAACTTTTTTGCTAACCTGTAATCTTGTTGCAAGCAGGGGTGAGGCCAAACATTGCAGCCCTGGTTATTAACACAGTTCTCAGTACACAGAAGATGCTCAATAAACAATAACAAAGAATGATACTTAAACATATTTCCCTTTCAGTTAAAACTCTTGCTTGTTAAGTGCCAGAAAATCAAATATAAAAAGCTTAAGCAAAAAGATGACTTAATAGCTCAGGTAAGCAAATAAGTGCAGAAGTTATGTTGGTGGGAGGTATGGCTTTAGGTAGAGGCCTGGACGATGTCACTAGGACCCATATTTTCTTTCCCTATCTTGGTTCTGCTTCCTCTGGCTTAGCTCCATTCATGGCCTGAGTTTCCCTGGTGGTACAAGATGTCCACAGTAACTTCTGATTTTAACAGTGGGAAAAAAAATTCAGTTCTCTTCCAAAGGCCTTAACAGAAGTTTCACAGAGTCTTGGTGACTCTGAAGAGTCCTGAGCCCATTTGTGAACCTGCCACTGAACAAAGGTCCAGGGGAATGCAAGGCTGTTGATTGGCCAGTCCTGAGTCACACGTTATCCTCAGACCTTCTCCAAGAAAACCAGTAAGTCAGGGGATGAGGGATGGAGCTGGGGGTTGTCAAAGGCAGACTCTCCAAATAGAAATATTAGATTTCCCTGGAATTTTATAAAGAGAATGCTGGGAGATCCATCAAAATCAAATTTCTATTCTTTGTTATCCAATTTTTAAATTTAAATTTTTTTTTCAGTATTAGTGAGCTTTGGGCTTTCGCATTGAGCTACATTTCTAGGCTCCTTTTAAATTTTTTTGTTTGTTTATTTGTTTTGTTTTTTGTGTCACTGTGTAGTCAAGGCTGGCCTTGAACTCATTATGTAGCCCAGGCTGGCCTTGAACTCATGGCAATCTTCTTGTCTCAGCCACCCAAGTACTGGGGTTACAAGTGTGCACACGCCCCACAAAATTCCTGTTCTTAATGCCTCATTCATGAGTAAAAGGGAGACAAAGGTCCAGCTAAGATATTCTAGGTTATATGGCCAGTAAAATAGGCAAAAATCTATCAATGTACAATGCCATGAAAAGAAAGGTGACTAATATTTATCACCTACCATGTGATAGAACTTCCTCTGCAATATTTCATTTAATTTTCATGATAATCCTGGCATAGAGATATTACTAATCCAAGTTGACAGTCTCAGGATAAACTGAGTCTTGCAGTGTATGCCTCACTCACACCACACAGTTAGTAAGTGGTATAGCTGGAATAGATCCAGAATCTGTCTCTGTCTCCTTGAAATCATGCTGTGAGTGACAGTGAAGGCTGAGCATTTGGTAATGGAGAAGCCAGAGCAGACTTCTGTGTTTCAGCAGAGGCCTTAGGGAGGGCCTAAGGTACTGAATGGTGGACAGGTAGCTATTCTCCCAGGAAGTGTGACAATGACAGGAAGAAAAATGACACATCAGTAGTTACCTGATTAAATGTAACTGAGGCCGAGGCTGAGGCTGAAACTGGCGGATCTCCAGTTCGATGTCAGCCTGGATTACATAGTAAGACCCTATTTCAAAATAGAAAAAAATTAAAAATAAATAAATGTGTCACTCCAACAACAAAGTGGACTCCTCAGAGGCATGGACCAAGAAGATCTTGTTTGTTTCCGTGTCCGTAGCCTGGAAGATGCCCTTGCCATAGTGTCCATCACTAAGTATTTGTACATGGGTAAAAGCTGCATGAATGAAAAATGAAGAATGAAAAACTACGGCCCAAGAATAAGTGGAGATAAAGAGCTGTAAGGATGGTTTGTATTTGAACATGTTTCTCAGGCAGTGGAAAGAGGTTGACAATGAAAGATTAAGTTGATGATGCAAAGTTCCCATAAGGTTCAAATTCTGAGGAGGGCGAGAAGCTTTTGATAAAGGGTTCAATTCTTCTCCCTCCAGAGCAAGAAGGAGAGGGGGAAATACGGCTTACGGTCTTTGAAGAGTCTGGGGTGTAGGGAGGAAAACCAGAGGCACTATTATCTACTGCCCTTAAAAAGAAAAATAAAGGAAAAGTTTTTATTTCTGCAACTCTGTTGAATAGACCTTTAAGACAGATCCAATATTTTAATTCATGTGTCATTCCCACTGAGACAGGGAGAGAATAGGTGCTGAAATAAATGTACAAAGTTGTTAAATTGAATTGGATATAATTAAATAATGTCTTAAAACTTTGTGTATGGGTTATTAAAAGGGCATCCATGATATAAACACAGTTTGGTGACTTGCAGGGACCTTGATGGGGCTCTAGGAAGGTGGTAGAAGGCAGTGCAAGGCGTACGAATGTTTTTGCTGGGCAAATATCTTTCGTTTGTTTGCTTTAGCACCAGCTTACACAACACTTCTTTAGAATACCCGGGCCAGGGCAGTGATTATTAAGTTGAGCATGTGTAACAACAAGTCTGTTTTGGAAAATTATAGCATGTGAGGTCTTGGAGGTTAGTAATCAGGAGAGATTTATAAGCTGCCCCCGGGCCAGAAGCAAGGCTGTCCCTCTTGGCTGACTGATCCAGCCAGCATTGCCACCTGTTCAGCAGGTAGCAGAGCTGGTCCCTCTGCCTCTGCCCACATGCCCCATTCTGCCCAGCCCTCTATGTCCCTGACACAGCTTGGGTGAGTGTAAAGCCTCAGGCTGCCAGGGGCTGCCTCCAGCTACAAAAGGCAGCCTGACCTTAAATTCTAACAGGCTTTAAATTCTGTACCTCTTGGGATGAAGTAACAGGAAAGATGGATGAATGCCGATCAGAGCACTGTGAACTGAAAAATTAATCCACAGTGAAAAATTCATTTCCTCAGCAGTGTTTAGTTTCCAGTAGGAATAAAGATAAATGAAATGGGGAACTGGTTGGGATAGGCGCCCTTAGTGGGTTTTCTTTGGCCATTAGTAGGTGCTTTTATTGTTTTGCTCCTATGGGAAGGGATAAAGGGAAGGGGCCTGGAGAGAATGAAGTTTAATTCTACCTCTTTGTGGTAATGGGGGCCAAGGTCAGGGCTGGATTAGACAGGAAGCAAGGAACTCGCTTGCCCACCTCCAAGGATTTCTGATCTCTCCATTTGCACAAAAAGATGGTTTATTTTCAATTATGCTATTTTGGATTCTTCCTTTGCACAGAGTTTATGCATGTTTTCTACAAAGGCCCAGGGAAGGGCAGGCAGGGAGGGGAGCCTGGCATTGAAGTCAGCCAGAATAGGGTTTTGATACGTGAATCTTCTTCAAGCAATGTATTTTCTGCTCCCTTTATTCCATCTACTTTCCCCAGCTCTGCCAGACGCAGATCTTCCTTTTTTCCCCAACAGGTCTATATTAATAAACTGCCCCTTTATGTTATGGTGTCTATTATTGGAACAAGGGAAAACAGCAAAAACTTGGCTCATTTTCACCTTCTCCCCTTCCCGCTGGCTCTGCCCTCCCCTCCAACTCCATAGCATAACCCAATTACCAAGGAGCTCTGTGAATTTCTAGTTTACTGTGTGACCTTCCACATGGTATATTTTCATCCTAATAATAGACCTTACATTTTTCTTTCCTGTACATTATCTCATTTGGCCAGCAACCCTATGAAGAAAGCAGTAAGAGGCATTATCTTTCAAGAGGTATTTTTATCCACTTATAAAATTTACTGAGTGCTTTCTACTTGCCAGTCCTTGTGCTAAATGCCTCACATACCTCAATAAATCATCAGAACCATTGTGTGAGGTTGGTAACATCATACTTCAGTTACAGAGGATAAAGCTAGGTGTGGGTAACTTGCCTATGGTCATACAACTAACTAGGAGTAAAAATTAGGACCAAAGCTTGGTCTGGACAAGTCCAAAATCTATGTATCTCCTATGCCATCCCTCCAGTGCAGAGGGTGGGTTGGGTATTAGTACGCCATTTTGTAAAGATCCTTTTCTCTTTTAAAACTGAAAACTTTTTTTTTTTGGTACTACTGGGCTAAACCCCTGGCCCTAAAATTGAAAACCATTTTACAGAACTAACAAATAAGATTGGAGGAAGCAATACTACTTTTTTTTTTTTTTAGGAGATTAACAATGGTGAATATATTGTGTATTTTTATCTTCATAGTAGTTGCTCAGATTATAAGATATAAGCATAAAAAAATCAAGCAATTAAAGCATAAACTGCTCTTTTTGATGAACAGAGATTGGCAGTATAATTAACTACCTTGTGTGTGTGTGTGTGTGTGTGTATGTATGTATATATATATATAATCTTTTCCTTTTTTTCTCTCCTTTTCTCTCCTTTTTTCCTTTCCTCCCAGTTGTTCTTTCCTTTTGAGCAATTTCTTCACCTTTCACTTTCACAATATCTATTGTATATTTTGGATTTTATTTACTCTCAGTTTTTTACAATAGGAAGAGAATACAATGTTTATACATGTGAGTCTGATTTATTTCACTTATGAGTATGATCTCAATTTGCATTCATGTACCTATAAAAGTCTCAAACTTATCCTTCTTTATACCTGAGTGGTACTCCATTGTATAAAAATGTCACCTCTTTTTTATCCATTCCATGATTGACGCGCCTTTGGGTTGTTTCCAAGATTTAGCTATTACAAATTGTGCTGCTATGAACATGGGTGCGCATATATCACTGTGGCATGATGTTTTCAGTTCTTCTGGGAAAATACCTAAAAGGAGGATGACTGATTTTTTCTGACTGGCACTTTCCCAAATAAATGCCTTGTATCTCTAATGTCCTCCTGGCATCTACTTCTCAGACAACCTGAACTAAAATAGTGGGAGAAATGAACATTTATTATACTACACTATATAAATAAATATGAGGGCTGTTGGTTATGGCAGTCTTCCCTAGTCTAACATTTATGCATTTTAATTTGCTATTGAGTTTTCATCTTGTGAAATATGTCATCATCAAATACAGTGGTACCTTGGTTCACAAACTTAAGTTTTTCCACAATTCTGGTTGTACTTGTAATTGTAATGCAATTCTGTGACCAGAATTGTGGAAAGAATTAAGTTTGTGAACCTGAAAGGGAAAAGTGTACAAGAGAAATTGTTCTTTTTAAAACTTTGTTCTTTTGAAACTGCTTATTTTGTAACTGCTTCATGGCTTTGTAATTACTTTCTTGACCTCTGTAACTATGAAAGTGTAACCCAACATACAGGATGCCTGATTGTACCATTGTATCAAGCTTCATGATCATTAATCCACCCTTGTAAATGATCTCACCTTACTAGTGAATCAGAATAACTTCCAGGCTGTTCTGTCCTGCCTTGGTACCTCCTTTGTATTTCCTGCTTATGCATCATATGAAAGACTTAGACCACTGGAGATTGGGGCCTGATATTCTGTGAATGATCCCGATCAGTGCCTATCAACATAAATAAATATATCTGCCTCCAAATCCTGGGTGTCGTTTCAGTGTTTCTGCTTGCAAACCAAGGTACTGCTGCATAGCATTAAAATATAACATATTTAGCAAATCAAGTGTGATAGAATCAAATTTTACCTTCCCTCCACCCTGTTAAGGAATCTATGTTTGCCCTGTGAGTGCAACTCACTATAATTGGGAAATAAAAAATTAAAAAATTTTAAAATGCAGCGAAGGCACTAAGAATGTAGCTCAGTGGTAGTATGCTTACCTAGCATGAGTTAAGTCCTTGGATTGCCTCTCAACACCACAAAACAAAGCAATCCCTAATCCAAATAGAGCAAAGCAAATATAAAAGGCCCACAACAAACACCCCAGAGAACACTAACCTGATTTACACACAAAAATTAATTTGCATATACAGTTGACAAGGAAAGGAAAGGAACAAAGCCAAAAGATGGGGAGTAGAGTCTTTCACAGTTTTGTAACGGGAAAAAAGATTCAGAAACGGGGAAAAAAGATTCAGAGAGCAACAGCAGATGAATGGAACCCAGAAATTTCCTGCCCAAATAGGATTTTTTAGAAAGTATTCTTTTCTAAGTGTACTAAAAGTTGCTTTTCATCAGGTTTCTGTAAAGTTGCAAGTTATTTCTCAAGGCCTTTATAGTCTGATTTACATTTCTTAGTGTGAGTGATGTTTAGTGATAAGCCTCCTCGCAGAAGTGTACAGGGCCCGGTTTATTTGCTTGGGTTGTGAGTTTCCCAGCTTGTTCTGCTACAGGAAGCCTGGAGCGCACACCCTGACCTGCCTACTTTTGGTCTAGGTTAAATACATGGGGACTTTATCAGCAGCTTCCCTGAGCAAGCCACTCCCAGATCTTTATTTGTTTTCTGGGAGGCCTGGGTCATTCTTCAGGTGGGGAAAATTCCTCAGGATGAATTACTCAGTCTGATCTAATGCACCCAAAGGGTACTGGCATTTTCTACTGAGAAATTTTTTAAATGATTCATTCTGTCACTACAACTTTAATGTTGTCTGTAAGGGCACTGTGGTGTGCTGCAGAAGGCCGACAGCTGACTGCTCCTAGGTAAGCCTTCTCCTTGAGCTCATCCTCTAACGAGGGAGGCACTTCGTCCAGTGTCACTTCCTCTTGCCAGGGACAGCTCACATCCAGTGGCACTAGTCACCACTCCCAATTTTGGGGAAGTTCTTTAGGGCCATCCAGAGGCTTTTAAAGAAACACCTGCAGCGCTTATGTAGAGGTAGCACAGTGAAGCATCCCCGTGCTCAGTCCTGCTTCTTCACTCTGCAGTTTGCTTCCCAGGAAACCTAGATTGCTGAGCTTGATGGCAGGAATGATGAAAGAAAGGGGTCCCTAAAGGTGGCTCAACCATCAGCTGGCTGGAAATAGAGCCCACCATGGGTGCTTGGTAGAACACGGATGAAGAGGGGCACACAATGACATCGTGATTGTTGACACTCTCTGGAACGGGATTGCTTTGGAAAGGAATGCACTGACTAGGGCAATGGAATCAGTACTTGAACAGCAAGAAGGAATTTAATAATTCTAAAGACAGTGGAATAAGATGACTGTTACTAGGGGTGAAAAATGCACTTGAGGAAGACAAGCAAAGGCTAAGAGTAATTAACAATTAACCAGCTAAAATAAAGGCCAGAAGACTTCCTTGAAGGAGTAGAATGCAACTGTGATATCCTGTAGCTGGAAATAAAAATGAAGATTAGGCTCAGTATTTAAGCATGAAAGTACTAAAGCTCCAGAAAAGATTGAATGTTTACAACTAAAGGAGGAACTCCTTAAAGGAGTTGAAAGCCTGGTGGGTATGTTCCTGTAGAGCTCAGTGAGAATCCACAGAATTAGATTCTGAGAGAAAAGGATAAAGGGGAAGAAGAACATAAAACCGGCTTGGGATATAGAATTTAGTGAACCCTGGGACAAACTTTCAGAATGGCTCTGAGACAGTTGGTGAAAGTGGTGTCAACATTAAATGAGAAATAGATGCAAGAACCTTTGTTGGAGGCAGTGGAAAAAAGGAATCAAATATCTCCTAGAACAGTGCATACTTCAGTGAATTTATTATGTAAAGCTGGAAAACCTAACAGATAACCATTTTCAATAGTAAATTTCAAAGAATGCTTTTTACTAGAGCAAAAACAAAGGCTCTGGTAATGTTTCTGACTAGCATGGGCCTTTGCTTCATTGGTAATGGAAATTAAAACTGAAGCAATAGCACAAGTTTACAGACAAGAACTTTAATGGAAAATAAGAGAAAATATGGAAGGATTTCAGCTTGAAGAGAAAATCCGAAGAAGACACAGCTCTGATGAAGAAAATCAGACTTGCCCCTTAACAAAAGGAAGAGGCCGGTTTCAGTAAGATTGCTGAGATAGGCTAGGGTCTGTTATCTTAGTTCTGGTTTCACAGCTCCAGTGGTCTTTATGGCTGGAGAAGGCAAACTGGTTTCCATGAGATGACAGTTTCTGTTTGAGGGCAGTCTCAGTTTTGTAGAGGCTCTGCTGATAGCTTAGGTAACCAGGTTTAGGGCAATTGCTGTTACCAGGTTTTAGGATGTTGGAATCTCCTGGAGGTGGTTTGTAGGTTCTTTCTTTCTTTCTTTCTTTCTTTCTTTCTTTCTTTCTTTCTTTCTTTCTTCTTTCTTTCTTTCTTTCTTTCTTTCTTTCTTTCTTTCTTTCTTTCTTTGTTCCAGGAATTGAACTCACCACCTCACACTTGCCAAGCCTAGGTTCTTTCTGTCCTGAGCAAAGAATTGGTCAAGACAAGCATAAATAGAGCACAATTTTTTTAGAGGTAGGAAAAGAAATAGGCTCTGTAGAGTGAGTTTGGGCCTACTAAAAGTGGCAAAAGAAGTCTACCCTACAGTGCATGGGTGAGCCACCATACAAGAGCAAACACAGTGGCAAAAACTCAGTGGCAACTGTCTTTTTTGTATCACCCACTCCTCAGGCTGACATCAGGTCTAGGTCATCTTACTGAAAAACCTGCTTGAATTTTCGTG
The DNA here is from genome assembly GCA_004027295.1 of Dolichotis patagonum. Lineage (NCBI taxonomy): Eukaryota > Metazoa > Chordata > Mammalia > Rodentia > Caviidae > Dolichotis > Dolichotis patagonum. The sequence goes on along the minus strand of PVJX010019677.1, from coordinate 2,416 downwards.
AGAATTCTATATACAGGAACCCATACTGCACTCTGTCCTGGGACTTTGTAATTAACAGGTCACACTTACTGCCCCAAGCAGCTTTACCACTCCCTAATCTCCTGTCTCCACTAGAGACTTCTAGGCACCCATTCCAGGGGGTGGTAGTTGAATATCCCTGAAAAATCTCTTATCTTGGTGCCCTTAGTCTTGAACAGAGATGAGATAGGTTAGGAAATTGGAGGCTAATAAATCTTGCATTATCAGTTTTAAAAAGACACTCCCTATGTGATTAATCTGCCTATGTGCACAACTGACCAAGGATCCGATCCAAAGTTTTAAGGTGATAAAGGGAACAGATACAAAAGAAAGATGGAAGTGACAAGTTTTGTCTTTTTCTTAGCAACCCATTCAGAATCTGTATAAATTTTACTGAATAAGTTGTCCTTGGTGTTCTACACAAAGAACGGACAAAGACACACAGAAAAGGCAGAGAGAATATAGATTTACTGAAGACAGAGAACAAAATACACTCTACAGGGTGAGAGCGAGGCAGTGAAAAGGTTATGGTAGCCTTGAAGATAAAGTGAACGAGTTTCAATATCTGAAATACTTGGATTGGCCTCCTCCTCATATAAATATGGGTTTGGAACAATTGTCTTATCAAAAACCCACTTGACTTCATGCCACATGTAAATTATTCTACTGTAAAACTCACTTGGCCTCTCAGAAAATGTAAATGAAGGATCAGAAATGGCTCTTTTGATTAGTTGTGTCCATATGTGCATGAAGAATTGAGAGTATAGTTGATCTCATGTACGATGCTCAAGAGCCATAAGCTTTGAGCCATTTTGAGTCCAGTGTTTTGCAGATGTCTTCTTTTTCTAGGAAACATCGCCCTCAACTTATTTATTAGACATGGGTTTTTATGACTTTGACACATTTCACTCTGTTGGCTGTCCAGTTTACCCTAGCCTTCCTATTTCAATCCCCATGAGTTTTATTTTCTCATCTAGCTTATTCTTTTGGGCGGGGGAGGTTAGGAGAGTTTCTAATTGGAGGCACAGCACCTGGATTTTCAGGAGATGTCCTGAGTGGGTTTCAATGTGGCCTCTCAATGTAGAGTCACTTATCAGTAAGCAAGTCACAGGAATTGCTTAATTGTTTGGTGGACACCTGTCATGGTTGGCTCTGTGAAGTTAAAAAAATGATTAATTGGAGCTCAGGCTTTCTAACCCAGTTTTTTCACATGGTGTTTACAGTAAGCTGCGATCTTAGAAAAAATAGATACTTCACACTGTAAATTACACTATAATTTCCTCAGAACTCAGGAACTCAGTATCAGGTGACTGCATGTCTCCTCAGGAAGGAGTGGACTGATTACAAGATGCCTGAGGAAGTTTATTCTTGGTCCAAGGTCCTAGTTCACTATTATTTAAATTCCCATTAGTGTGGCTGATTATCCATGTCCACTTCAGGCCCTTCTCTTAGCTAGCTGCTTCCCTCATATGCTGACTATTTTCCACATTTTCCTCACTCTGAAGAAGTATCCTTAGCTGCCCTTAAAGGAGAATGGGCAAAGACTGAATCTAGCTGCTTCATGCTGGAAGAGTTTGATGTAGAGGGGATGCCAGTAGGGAACTTTCTCTAGAGGACTAATCTAAGGAGTCTTTGATAGATGTCATGTTGGGGTTTAGCAGGCATGGACTCTCTTAAGTAGGTTGACATGGTGGACCCTGTTAGAAGGAGTTTGGTGTATTCATCATAGGCTTTGTCTGCATGATCACTTGGAATTTAACATCTTTCTATTGATCTCAGATCCCTGTACAAGTCTCCAGATGTTACTGAGTATACCAGGATCATGGTTTGGCAAATGTTAAATAATGAATTTATAAACCAAAGATGGCATTTAGGAGAATTTTTGTTGGAAATATGGAAAGAAAAAATAGCTCCTGGATTTTCTTTTTTTTTTTTTTTTTTTTTTTTTTTTTTTTTTTGTTTTGTTTTTGTTTTTGTTTTTTTATTTTTTTTATATTTTTTATTTTTTTTATTTTATTTAAAGACGAAAAAACAAAACAAAATAAAACAGAATAAAGGGTAGCAACCATACAGTATTCCAAGGAAAAAAGGAAAAGTACAACAATAAAACCTAAGAAATTATTACTTGACTAATTACATACTGACTTCTTGGAAATAGTTGTTCAAATTACAAAGTTAAAGCCTGTAAAGTAGACATTAAAACAGTGAGACTGTTAACAGTTCTGCTCCACGATCTGACAAAAACAACAATATGGTCATCCATCTTACCCACTCAAATATACATGCAATTATATCAATAGGGTAAAATTAAATACAACAAAACAGAGCAAAGTGGATCACAAGAAAGCAATGTAAGACATAAATTTCAAAGCTAGACAATTGGAGATATTCACTCTCT
>PVJX010019676.1:0-34520 GCA_004027295.1 Dolichotis patagonum | reverse complement strand
ATAATGAGGAAGATGGTAAAGATGATAAAAATGTAGGCCTCTAAGGAGGCTACAGCCATGGGGAAGAGCAGTGCAACAGAAGAGTTGAAGATCCAGTTAGAACAAATTGCTATGGCCGTGGTAGTGGGGCGGAGTCCTTGGCTGAAAAGTTTGGTCACAATAAACCAGGGGATGGGGCCAGGTTCTATCTCAAAGAAGGCCACATAGATCAAGATGTAATTCATGAAACCATATGTGTCCGTGAGTAACAGAGATCACCATGAAGATGGAACAAGCAGTCATCCCGCTGAAGCGGATCATATGCAGACTCTTCCTTCCTATCTTTTCCACCAGAAACACAGGAGCCACAGTGAAGACAGTATTGATTACATCTGCTCCAGTGGTGGCATAGATTGGTTCCTGGATGCCTGCATCCTCGAAGATTCCTGTTGAGTAATAGAATACGGCCCCAAATTGTGACCTATGCAATTTTGTGATCTCTGTTTTCAGAACTTCAGAATGCTCACTTCCCTTCACCACCTCCCCACCCACTCACCCCTCCCCCTTCCAAACCATGTCCTAAGCTTTCTCCACCCCTTGGGTTTCTTTTTTTTTCTTTTTTGAGTGTATCCATATCCTTTCCTCTTGTGAAAGCAACCTCTTAGTTTCAAAGAAATATATCACCAAAAAAAGCCAAAGAGAGGGCAGATACATTACTTTTTGCTCTTATATGGTATTCTTAAGGAAAAAGAGCTGTGATGAAGTTGGAATAAAATTTTACCTTGAATTTTAACAGAAACAGCTTTTTAATGGCCTAAAAATACTTGTTCATCTGGAATCAGATATTCAATGACATGTAAATTTGTAAAAAATTAAAAAAAGAGCATTATTACTATCTTACTTAGAAGTAAAAATTTTCATAATCTGTTTTGTACCTAGTTCTTGTGTCCTGAAAGTGAAGCCTTTAAAAAATATTTATTTCTCTCATCAGCCAAGGAAAAAAACGTGAGTTTTTTCTCAATCAAAAATCTTTCACACAGCATTCTAAAAAGACAGCATGTAACACTTTCCTAGACTGTTTTAGTCTGAGGTTGGTTTTTTTTCTTTAAACTCTTTAATTTCAGTTACAAATGCTTTGTGAATTTCCTGGTAATTTACAACTGGCCTAAAGTTTCATTTCTAGAAAATACAATTTGCAATAAAAATCTTCTCAGAATTTTCATTGTTTTGCTCCCAAAGTACTGGTTTAACCTTGCAGCTCATGTTCTCTTGAGAAAACCGAGTGCTACCCACGAGCAGCAGCTGTGCCGGGTGGTAAGAAGGCATCTGTCTGTGTTGGCCTTGGGCTGAGACCCTCCTGGAGGGCCTGATAGTGTTTGATCAGGTGAGCAATGAAAGAAAGTTTGTGAGAATTTTGCTCCTGGACATTTAAACTTCTAGGTTTACCAAATAGAATGACACAAAAAAGCAAAACGAAATACAATAGTTACATCCAAGAAAAATCAGAGACAAGCCATTCGAAACATGGAAGACGCACGGCACTTTACATGTACTTGAAGGCTCATCTCGGTAAGTGCCTCCTGAACATCCCTGTGCGCTGCTCTTTAGGAATCTTATTTCCAGGCACTGTGTCTGAGAGCATTTGCCGTTTTTCAACCGGAGCTCTCAGCGCTTTACTTTAAAAACAGCCTAGAGTCAGAAACTGAAAGGCTGATCTATTTTCAACCCCCAGCCACTCCTTAGTCAACATAACATTAGAATTTCTGAACAAAGGATTCTTAAGGCTGGCTGTGGTTCAGGTAAGTCCTAAACTTATTAAGGGGAAAATAAGTTATCCTCAAAAGAAAAAAATTATATCTATCTTCAACTGGAAAAAGATCTATTTTCTCCCTCATGCTGAATTATGCATTAAATCATTTCAAATTTTATTTTGGACCATTCTTCTGTAATTTTTGAATAGTTATTAAAATAAATGGATGTTTCAGTCTATTTTATGTCTAGTTGTTTACCAGAAAAAGAATTCCAAGAGTAGGATGTGTAAAATACAGTTTCTCCTGTGCAGTGACTTACAAATGGATGTATGTTGCACTTTTGGAAATTTATTTGTTATATTTTAACAATGTAGTTGCCGACAATAAAATACATTTGTTAATACAAAGATAAAAGAGATGGAGAAGTGGCATCTGATGCAGCCCTCTTTGCTGGTGGGGGCTCTGTCCAGTCCTGAGGCAGGGCAGAACATGGCGTGGTGACAGGGAGCCTACCAGACATAGAACTGGACTGGCTTCTGTAGAGGATTCTCATGAATCCCCCATGAGAACAGATCTGTTACCACCTGGTCACCTCTGCTGTACTTCAGATCTTGAATGCCTCCTTAGGTCTATGTGTTAAAGATTGGTCCTGAGCTTGAAGTGTTACTGGGAGATTGTGGAACCTAGGAGAGGGGCCTGGTGAAAGTCAGGTCACTGGAGAGTGTGCTCTTGAAGGGGTTGTTGGGATCCACCCTCTCCCTGCTTCCTCTTTCTTTTTGTTTTCTGGATGCTGTGAAGTAAAAGGCTTCCTCCTTGATGTGTTTCCACCACAGTTCTGTCTCACTACAGCCCCCAAAGCAATAAGCCAACAAATCATTCACTGAAGCCTCCAAACCTATGAGCTAAAAAAACTTTCCTTACACTAAAATTGCAACAGTACAGAGAAGATAGTATGACTTCTGTGCAAGAATGCCATGAAAACTCATGAAGCATTCCATATTTTAGAAGAATAATAAAACAAACTTTCCCTCTTTATAAGTTATTTACCTCAGGTGTTTTGTTACAGCAATGGAAAGCTGACCAGCATAAAGTTTTAAAGGTCCCATCTTTTAATCCCTTACAATAGAGGCTATGTTTTAGCATAGGATTTGGTTGGCAAATCCAAACAATAGTAGCATGTAGCCAGATAGCGTCAGGGAGTTCTCAAAGCTCTCCAGAGCAACCAACCTGACATTTAACAGCATAAATGACCCCTCTGTTTGGATCCTATGAAAGGACAGCTCAAGTTATTTTCTTTTATCCATCTCTAATTACTACTTCTCGGTCTAGACCTATGCAAATACCATTGCCGCCTGACTCACTCTGGCTTGCTTGCTTGCTTTCTTTCTTTCTCTCTGGTTTATTTGTTTTGTTTTGTTTTTTGAGAGAGGGTTTTGCTATGCAGCTCAGACTGGCTTGAACTCATGGCAATCTTTCTGCCTCAGCCTCCTGAGTCCTGGGATCACAGGCATGTACCACCATGGCCAGGTATTATGCTTTTTATTTTTCTACATCCCTTCTGAATAGCAGCCAGTGTGACCTTTAAAATCAAGAAATATATCTTGGTACTCTCCTGCTGAGAGCCCATTCATTAATTTCCTAACTTTTTTTTTTACTGAAAACTTTTTAAGTGCAAGGCACTCCTGTATCCTCTGGGTAAAAAGTCCTTTCCTTGTGACGGGCTTTTGATACAAACACTTACATAGTAGACTAGAAGGGCACAGGTGCAGGCTGGTGGGTGATTGATGATGGGAACATGTGGCCCTCGTGAGGGGAAATGAAAAGCAAGGTCACAGCTGAAAGTCAGGCAGAGGGCAAAGAGAACTATAGCCAAGGCAAGAGGAGAAGGCTAGGAAAGGTTGCTGCGAAGAGGGGACATCAAAGTGACCAGGAAGCTGGAGGACAGTTGCTGGCAGTGCCGAAGCTTCTCTTGAGGCTGTGAGCAGAGACTCAGTGTCAAGTAAGTTGGTGTGTGTGTTTCTTTCCAGCTACCTCCAGATCTTTCAGGGCAGTCATGGAGTGGATAGCAGGATTGCAATGGTAGGAAGAACCATCTAGCTGAGGACATGAAAGAAAGCATTTATTCTGAAGAATCATGGATTTCAAATGAGAAGGAAGAAAAGAGGGAGCTTTAGGGAGTCATGAGTCAGAGAGTGGCGAGGCCCCACAGTCTGGATTAGAGGTCTTTGTGAGCACCATGGAGTGAGAGGCTGCTGTAGGTAATGGTTGGGATAGGTGTGGTGGCAGAGGGGTGGAGAAGGGATGGAGGATTGCTCAAAATGCAACCCAGCCTATGATACATCTCCCGGCTTCCTCTCTACCTCATCCTGCGGTCTCAGTTCTTAGCTCAACCAAACCCACCTCTCTTTTCTTCCTTGAACATTTCCAAGCTCTCCTCTCTTGCCCTCCTTGTTTGGTCTGCCTGTAAAACACTTCCTCAGGTGGTTCACAGGCTGCTTCCATCTCACCATTCACACCTTCCCTGGTCCCCTGAGTAAAAGAGTGACCCACGCTTTCCCTCACTCAGGCTACTTTTAATAATATCAACTGAGTAGTACTTGGCTGAATTTGATGTCATCCCATTTGTCTGTTGAGTTGTTTATTGTTAGTCTGTCTCTCTCAAGTAGAAGGCAAGCCCCATGAAAGAGGGAGCTGGTGTCTTGACTCCTGCTCAACCATTAGTACTTGAATAGTGCCTCTCTGGGAAGAACTTAACAGTTGGTTAATGAATAAAAGCAGAAATAGATTTTTTTGAACACGCTTTCACTTTATGATTAAAAAAAAATTTTAATCTATAGACGTTTTTCTTCCCAAGGGAGGCCCAGCATTTTTGCTGAAGTCACCTGGAAATCCTTTATGGTAGGGATGCTGCTTTTTGGCTTAGGGCAGTTGTGTCTTCCAGGGACATGTGAGATTTCTGTAGTTTTTTTTGGTTATAACAAATGGGGGTTGGGGGGAGGCACATTGGCAACTAGGGGTTGTAGGGCAATACTGGCATCTACTTGGTGAAAGCCAGGGATGCTAAAGAATATTGAACCATATTGTACAAACCTCTGTAGCCAAGAAAAGTCTAGGTCCCTAATATCAGTATTACAGAGGTTGAGGCCCTTGCTAGGGGTTGAGAGTAGCCCACCATATGAGAACTGCTGGCCAGAACAAACCTGTGTGAAACATTGCTGTAATCCCGTGGTACTCTGCAGCAGGGGCGTTCTCCCACAAGGTTGATAAACTCTGCCTGCAGACTGTATTTCAGAGTGTTCAGGGAGCCACTAGACCTGCACCAGCCAAGATAAAGAATCCTGAAGATATCCATCCCATTTCTCCCAGAGGGCAGACCTGCATCTGGAACTGGTTGTTATCTGCCAACTGGGGCCCTGGCTTCCAAACACCCAATTATGAGGCAATGAAAGAGCACATGGCAGCCTGGATGGTCCCTGCATTGAGTTAGTGTTTCTCAACTCCCAAACCCTTCCTGTTCATCAGAAGAGACCCTATTTGCAAAAACATATATTTGAAGCTTAATTACCAATAAATCCTTGCATGGAGGCACTCCACTGAAAGATGTGCAATGGCATGGCCTGGTAACCAATGCCCTATTCATGATTAATCAGTGGAGAGAAATGGGTATGCAAGAGCAGTGCCACAGAGTTCAGGAGCCTCCAGCCCTATCTGTTCAGGCCCTGTTCACATGCTGATCAGTCCCGGGATTCCTAGAAGTCAGGGAGAACCCTACTCTAGAATCCTGGCTCCCTGTGAAGCAGATGCCCTGAGCTGCAGGCATCACCTCCAGCCTGAAATATCAGCCCTGTTTATTGACAGTTGGTGTTCTGAGTCCGGTTTTTAGATAGACTGGGGATTGTACCTGAGCTGACCTCCACCCATGCTGGCCCGCTGTTATGGGTCAGGCGGTGGGGCTGGGCCCTCTGGCTGCATTGGTTTGTTACTATAACATAGGACACGGTTTCATCATTAATATACTGATGATAGCGGTGAAAAACCAAAGGTGGCCTGCCTCTCCCTGCATCACAGTGAATAAACAAAAGATCTGGCCTCCATTTACTGACAAATTAAGCACTTATTTTTGGCATGCATGTGCCAGTTACTGGCAATATAGTCCAATAGGGGAATCAGATAGAAAAGTAGACAATGGTCACACTGGACACAGAAACTGGATATGGAAACTCCTGAGAGGGAACAGTGGTGACTTGGAACAGGATGTAAATATTAAGAAGTCATTGGATTCCTGTAAGCAGCAATTATTAATGCCAGCATTATTAAAGCTACTCCAGGTAAGGACACTAGGAATGGAAGTGCCATTTCATTCATCATGCAGATGCACAAAAACTTACAAAAAATATTATCTGGCTGAAACCAACATTATATTTAAAAATACACAAGGAACTCTTCATAGATAAATAAGATGAATATCTACCCAGTAGCAAGATGGTCAAAGAATGTGAACAAGTAACTTGTGGAAGAGGAACCCAGAAGTATCTGAGGAGATGGCCAAAGTTATGAATCATTGCAGACAGCCAAGTTACAAAATATCACTTAATATCTAAGTAGGTGGATAAAATCAGAAACTGCACCAAAGTCCTTGGGCCCTGCAGATGAGTAGACATTCTTCTGGGTGCAGCTGGCTCCCTTGATTAAGTGCAATGTGACATGGCTCAGCAGTTCTACGCCTTGCTCCGCAGGCCACAGAAATCCTTCCCCAGATCCTCCAGGGGCATATGTTCTGGTCTTCACTGCAGCTTTCGCTGTGGCACCAGGAAATTGGAGAACAGCTGGGTGTCCTGATCCACACTCTGGATAGGTAAACACGGTGGAAAAACATAGTGGAGCCTCATCGGGCAGCAGGGTAGGAACAACAGATCAGCTATAGCCATAGCAACCTTTTAAGAAATTGTAATTAGTGAGAAAGGTAAAAATCCCAATGGAATGTATAACTCAATATAATTTTGGAAAAATTTAAATAGGTGCATACAAATAATACCTTTTTATAAGGATACACACACAGAAGCTCAGATCACATAGGGATGGTTTCCGTCGTGGGAAAGGTATGAGTAATGGAGTAGAGGTGTCTGCAGAAAGGAGCTGGCACACTCAAGGAAGGTCGTTAAAGTAGGTGTATTTGAGCCAGGCATGGCACATCCTTGTAATCCCAGCACTCTGCCTCTGAGGCAGGAGGGTCACATGTTTGAGCATAGGCTGCGCAACTCAGTGAGAGCCTGTGTCAAAATAAGCAAAAAGGACTGGGGAGTAGCTCAGTGCAAAGCTACTGCAGAAGAGGGGACATTCTGCCGGCACTGCAGTGAATGAATGAATGAATGAATGAATGAATGATGGCATGTTCACTACGGGTTGGGAGATGCATAGGAAAATCACAGGAAGTGGTTCTGAAACTCAGGCTAGTGGAAATGAGGCCATCACTTCATCCTTTCTCCAGGAAGGGGAGGATGGAGCTGTTGCCGGGGCAGTTGTGAGTAGAGATGCCAGGAGAACACCAATGGTTTTGGGGGACTGAGAGACGCAGAAGGAGTCTAGCTTCACCCTCCTGCTTACCTTGTTCTCAAGCCAGAGCTCCCCATTTGCCCACTCAAAAGACAGCCAAGGCACAAAGGGGAGGCAGTGGTATCCACGCAGACCTTCTCTTTATGGCAAGAAGAGGAAAGAAATGTGTTGTGGGGGCGGGATCCGAGAGGGACAAATGGCAGCTATGTGACAAATGAGCCATGAGCATAAAATGTTCTAGTTATTAAAACAAACAAACAAAAAAACATCCAAACACGGCTGGGCTTCCAAGAAAAATCAAGGAAACAAAGATGGTTTCCTATCTGGGAGGAATCTGGAGCCACTTACAAAGGAGATGAAAAACATTTTGCCACCGCATTCTTGATATCCTACATCTTGTTTGTGCATGTGGGTATGCGTGTGTGTGTGTGTGACAGAAGAAAATTTATGATTCTTTCAATGAAAATGGTTGGTTATCATACAAATTAAAGTATTGGGACACTTCAAAAATAATAAAATTTTGGAGACATAATCTTTGAATGTGCAAGATTTTATTAGGCTTTTGAGAAACAGTAAAATATATAGAATTTCTGAGATAAAGTTTTACAGAATCCTTGTGGCCCCCTATCATTCCCATGGGATTTTTCTGTTACAGGGCCAGAGTCTAAAAATTACTTTTTTGATTGAGTGCATATCTCTCTGTGATTATCTAACCCAAGCGATCAATCTCTATAATGTGTCCTCTTTTCCAGCTCCAACCTTTGATTAATACAGATTTCTTCTAGTTTCTTTTATTAGAGAGTATTAATGTTTAAAATACCACAGTCTATGTGAGTGCAATTAAGTGGCCTCTGGAAAATTATACTCCTTCCTGTACTTGAATGATGAACCTAAGAGTGACTCTACCATAATGTGATCGGAGACCAGCTCTCTTTTCCCTGCTCTATATCATAGTTGGCAGCTAAAAATGGTTTTGTGTGGAACAGAAATTTGCTAGGTGAACCATAGATTCTCCATGGGGCTTGCATGATGGTGAGGAAAGCCAAGGTAAGATGGTTCCCTTTAGGAATACTCCTTTGGGCATTGCAAGGGAGGGGGCCCATGTTCAGTAAGATCTATAGATTTGAGTAACTACTGGTACTTCTGCTTGTGGTTGGAAGTTGTGAAATCTGGGCTTGGCAAAGGTTACCACACTCATGCTTCTATCCAGATGACATGGTGGCTTCGTGGTTGATGTGAATCAGTTTTCTATTTTTTATGTACTTTAAAAAATACTTTTATAGAAACATTATTTTTGTATCTTAGTCCATTTGGACTGCTATAAAAAATACTGGATGGCTTAGAAACAATAAGAATTCATTGCTCACAGTTCTGGAGCTTGGGAAGTCCAAGATCCTGGTGGTGGCAGATACAGTATCTAGTGAAAGCTTACCTTTAGGTTCAAAGATGGTTCTCTCAGGGAAGCAGGAACAAGACAGCCCTCTAGGTACTCTTTTATAGGGGCACTGATCCCATTCCTAGAGGCTCTGCCCTCAGGACCTAATCATTTGCTAAAAATCTCACTTCCTAATACTATCACACTGAGGGTTAGGTTTCAGCAGAGGAATTTTGAGGGGAACATAGATACTTAGACTACTGCAGTTTGCAAGTCTTCCCAAAGGCAGTATAGATGAGGAGATGGAAAGTCTCAGGTTTTGCTGGCATGGTGATGCGAGGCCCCAAAGCACAGAACCCAGGACGATCTGGGACTATAGGGCCTGACAGCAAGGACCGGCAGGGTCTCCCAGGGATCACTGTGGGTCCCCAAAGGTAAAGTTAGCTCCTGAGAAGCAACATCCAGGCTGTGTCTATTTGGGTCTGTTTCTCTGGCAGGACTCACTTTCCAATTTTAAGCCACTTAAGTTAGTTAAGAGTAGCTATTGCCTTCAGGGACCCTTGGCTGTAAAACTTCAGAGCGCCAGGTTTGTGGAAGGATTGGGGTGTCTAGAAGTCACAGTGGACCTTGCAGGAACCATGGGCAATCCTAGTAGTCACAGCCAAATCATGGGAGAAGGACCATGCCTGTACTGTGCCACTGATACTGTTGCATCATCTGAACCTAATATATGCTAAATAAATGTTTGTGGAAAGGATGGAAGAAAGGAGGGAGGAGGGAAAGCGATGAGAAAAGGTAATCAATTTAACCAGCAGAAACATTCTCCAGAAATTACTTTCTAATATTTTAGAGATTTACTTTTATTATTTTTCCATTATGCTTAATTATTATATGGATTTATTAATTAATACTTGCTGGCAAAAAATGTCTACAATAGGAGAAAAGGTTTTTAAGAAACCTTTGCAAGAAAAATTGAAAACAGAGAAAATTCCCATCTCCTCTTCCAAATTAGAAGATCCACTTTTATTGCTTCATTTTTACTAGCGCTCCATTCTGACCTAGTCAAAACTGAGTGTTTTATGGGCAAAGTCAGGGAGCTCTTCACCATAGATACACTGACAACTGAGAGGAAGCGAGGTTCCGTTTGTCCTCTGCACTTGGGTTGTGTAAGAGAGCTGCACCACTAGAAGCCTGGGGTCTGGAAAGCACCCCTAACGCATCATCTATCTATCCTTTCGTGAATCTTTCTTCCTGTTCATTCTTCCATCCATGCATCCATCCACCCATTTGTTTATTCATTCAACAAATATATATACTTAGTTACATATATAATGATAAGTTTCAGGATGCAATATAATTACCCCAATGAAGTCAGTTGAAAGTTTAACATGGCTCCAGAATGGGTGTTCACCACCCTGGCAGCACACTGGAATCCCGTGGGGGATTTAAAAGGGCTGATGCCTGGTTTCCCATGCCTGGAGGTTCCAATTCAGTTATTGCACGGTGAAAGCCCTCCCCCGTCCTGGAAGGTGCTAATGTGTAGCTAAGGTTGCGAATTGCTGCTCTTGGAGGACGTGTTTGTGATTGCTGGGCAGAGAAGGAGGCAGACATCGTTCAAAAGGAAGCATTATATTAGTCAGTTTTTCTGTTGCTGGGCATGAACCATGACAACCACGAGTTAAAGGAGAAGAGGTTTAATTGTCTCATGTTTTAAGGGGGTTCAGTCCATGATCTAGGGAATGGGAAGATGGACTGGGCTGCTGTAATAGAAGAGGTGCAGTTGGGGAAAATGCAGGGAAGATTTGGAAAGATGCTTAGAAAAGATGGGACTTGAGCCTCTCCCGTGAAGGACAGCTAGGCTTTGACAAGTGGAGATGGGGCGAAGTCTCTTCAGATAGAATAGGGGAAATAAAGTTGTCACCTATCTGGGACAGCTGGAGCCTGGGATTTCCAGGATGGGAGTAAGAAAGCAACAGGCTGAAAGGTCAAAGCAAGTGGAAACCAAAGTTAGGTTCCAGGCTGTGGAATCTGGATTTTACTCTTCAGACAAAGGAGCCTTTGTGAGTTGGTGATTGGTTGGGGGGGGCACCACAATGAGGCTGAGCTTCAGAATCCTCTGGCTGGCAGGTGGGGAACTCTAAATGCAGCTAATGGATAATTTCAAGGCAGTAGACTTTGCATGTCTCTAATGTAGTTAATGGGCACATTATGTTAGTCTAAATGACTAAGAGACATTTTTTTACCCTTTAAAACTCAGAAGCTTATTTAAGTGAAGCATCATTTAAAAGATCAATTTTGAAATTGTTGGTAGCAAGTGGCTTGTGGGGGTGGAGACAAGGGTGACAGGGTGGAGATAGAATTGGGTTTTTATACAAGTCCCACTGCCTAAAGCAGTAGAGCAATTAGCAGAAGACAAGCAGTGTAATCTATGTACTACCTGTCCTGGGAAGGGGTGGAGGCCCCGGAATTCACCTGGGCCTACCTCTCAGTCCCCATCTCTAAGTGGAAAACAAAAGCCAGACAGCTCCAACTCTCTCCTTTCCCGGCTGGAAAGTTGGAACACAGAACATGGGAGAAGCCGGGCAGCTCTGTCTGCAGGCACTGAGACCCTGTATCCACATCAGCAAAGCTGGGAGCTGGAGGGGAAGAAGGAGGCCCACAGAAGGGGCTCTGGGATTGGCCTCCTGAGTGTCATTCAGCATCTCCTTTCTGAGCTATGCAGAGCAGGGCAGTGGCTCTTTGGCCATGGGTACCCACAGGGGAGAGATGGTGGGTATCCGGAATTAGCTGGTGAGTACAGGACAGACATTCACTCTAAAAGCACTTGTATAGATATGTAGTTGTGAAGATCCTAAAAGGCTTTCTTAGCAGCTGGAAAATTACTGCTGCAGCCTAAATGCTCTTGCATTTTCTCTGGCTGTACCCTCCCCCATAACCTAGATCTCCCCATGATCTAGCAACTGAAAAGTCAGTGCTCCAGGTACAGTAAAGAGCTCTAAGCTCCTACTCTAGTGCAGCTACCTACAAAGTGCAACATTCCTGGCTATGTTATACATATATATTGAACAGAATCTAGGAGGGTGAATCTAGGGTTCCTCCTGACAGCTTCCTTCTTGCTTTCCAGCTCACAGCTGGATGGAAGGCGTCTCTAACTTGGCCCTTATCACCCTACTTATCCCTGCTTCTTTTCTTATGGCCTGTGATCTGCCACTGGCGCCCATTCCCAGCTGCTGACTAGGGTCTTGCTTTGAATTTAATGGCCCTCTCTTCTCTCAGTATCACTACCAGTACTACCGTGTGGTCCCAGATCTAATGCATAACTTGAGCCTGGTCAGCATCACTACAGATGCTTCTTCTTTAGGACATTCATATTTAATCTTCTGGTCAACCTCCCATTGATGACTCCACCCACTCCCCACCATCCAAGCCCTGCCCAGTCCTAGCTCCTGCTCTGACACTATCAGCTGGAATCCCAGGACACCCTCAATTGCTCATTGAGGACAAATGCAGTGTCACGTAAGACAGTCAAAAGTACCCACAGATCCTTCTCACTCAGTGGGAAGGAGGGGCCTCTGCTGAAGCAGTTGACACAAACCTGAGAGGCAGTGGGGTCTATGCCTTCCCAGTATGGCTTTCAGCCCCTTTCTTTAGTTTTTACTCTTTTCTTTTGGCCAAAAATACACAAGAGGCACAAAGTAGAATTGTCATCATCTCATGGTTGTAAGGTGAAGGGCACAATGGAGCTTGAGACAGTAAAAAAACTGTGGGCTGCTCTAACACGTCTAGATGGCCTTCCCTGGTCTCTTTTATGGGGCAACCATAACACTCATTTGGCTAATTTATACAGTAGTTGGGGTTCTGCAGTGGAATGATGCACCCTGAGTTATACCCTGGCTCTGGCACAAGGACTATTGTCATATGGACTCATTTACAGCAGTAGCTTTTTCAGGACACAATCTACTTCAGGCTCATGTCCAGTGGCCATAGAGTGGCTTCTTCAGTGGTCCAGCTGTCGGACTGTCCCTACAGTGAACTGAGAGACCTTGAATGTAATTACAGCTTTTCCCAAGATCACTCCAGAATTGCTGTTAGCAGTGGCCATGGAGAGGCTCCATTAGACCTCTCTGACCTGGCCAGAAGATTCTGGCACCACTCTGGCTGCCTCTCTGCCTCTGAGTGCAAGAGAACACTGCAGGTGCTGGTGAGGACTTGCTTAATACAAGAGAGATGTGAGGAAAAAAGTATCAAGAGGATCTATGTAACAGAGTCTTAGCTAGAAAAACAGATGAACTTCAAATATTGTTTCCTTATTACCCAGCAGGATGCTTAGCACATAATGCCTCTTCAATTCATTTCTTTCATAAATTTTTTTTTACATTTATGGGCAGAGAGGGGTAAAAGGGTTCCATCATAGACATGCTGAACAAAACACCTAGAAAAAAAACCCCACAGAAGTGTAAAATCACTTTTACTTTTGATACTAGTTCTTTGTTCATCACTATTTGCCACTATGTGTCCCTTAATGACAAGGATATATTTTGAGAAATGCATGTTAAGCAATTTTGTCATTATGTAAAACTCATGGCCTGTACTCAAACAAACCAAGATGGCTACAAGCCATTAAATGATATGATCTTAAGGGACCATGATTATACATGTGATGTACTGACTAAAATGTCATTATAAGGCACAACTATATATTTTTGGAAATAATCTATGAATATAGTAATGTAATCAGAAAGGCTAGAATAGGCTCTACCAAACAGAAACACCAACCACAGTGACTCAAGATGAAAAATAAGTATAGTTTCTTTCTCATTAATGCCCAATGACCATCATGGCACAGAGGAGACTCTGATCTCCAAAGATGCCAGCCCCTAAGGCAGGGAGGGAGACAGCAACAGAGGTTAAATACTCCAGCTGTGAATGACAGCATTAGGTCCACTCAGAGCTCATTGATCGGAACCAGTCACCCATCCCCTCCCAACCACAGTGGAACCAGAAGTCCAGTCCACTACGTGGTTAGAGTGGGAGAAGCAGGATTTTCTGACGGATAGCATAGCTGATGACACACATGCTCTTCCTTCCTTAGTGTTTGGTTTGCTTTATATTTTAGAGATAAGTAAAGTACTCAGAACATTGCCAGGCCCACAAAGAAGTGTTTGCTGTTACTATCCATTTTGCCTATACTATTTCAAGTATAAAAACAGATACAGGACATATCACTGTACTTCATGGGGCCTCTCATTAGATAGATGTCTCTCGAATCACAGAATAGAGTTAAAGCCTGCTTTGCTGTTTGTCTAATTGCTTCAGAGAATAAAGAGGAAGAGGAAGCTGGGGTTTAGAACTCAGCAAATGAAATACTGAGACAGAACTGCAGACAAAGTGTAGGCCAGTTCATGGGAGAAAGATGTGGTTAGTGGCCTTTCTGGCAATGTTCCCACTCAGTGCTGTGCTGTAGGACCTGTTGCCAGCTCCACAGTTGATGGCCTTCTGGGTCTGCGTAATGATGAGCACTACGGGGATGACTTGTGTTTTCGCCTAGGAAAGGACAGAAATTGGCTCACCACCAAAGCCCTGCCTGTCATTTGGATCGAGTTCTTCCAACCACGCAGGATGATCACACAGAACCCTTTAAAGGACACTTGTGATGATTCAGTTAAATCTGACACATTTTTAAAAAACTGTTAACTGGAGACCTCAACCATATTTCTTGTCTATTTTTTCTTCCTGCTTCGAAAGGTTAACAGCAGACTTAACTCCTTCCGTCACCCAGAACTGCGTTTGTAAAGAGCAAGGGAACATCCTTTCCCCTGCTGTGATTGAAGCTTCACCATTTACTTTGCCAAATATGTGGAAGGATCTGCAAGCAGCAATCTGTCATTGTCCGGGTGGACAGCTCAGAATGTCTCTCAGATGTGCCTTACCCTGGGAAACTGAAGTGCATCCCGGCTGGTGTTCAGTGGCAAAGAGGCTGCTGCTTCAGCTCAGGGTGGCCCTGTCATGAGGCTCTGGCCAACTCCAAGGGTTGCACAAAGGTTCATGAGCAGAAACTCCTAGAGACCAGCGTTTGACTAGGGGAATGGCATTGAGACATGCATACCACAGAGTTAGTGGTCCCTGTTTGGGGGTTAGGGATGGGTTGGTAGAAGAACCTCGCTTCCTTGTCCTACAGTGAGTAGCTTGTTAGTAACAGGGTCTGAATAAGGAAGGAATGAGGGAGAAATTAGCACGGGTTGAACAATTTAATATGGAAGTATCACCCTCAGTTGTCTGAAAGGTATGGTTTGGGCTACCTATGACAAGACTGGGGTTCAGTTTTGTTAGGAGACATGGCCTGTTAGCAGCAGACCCAGGGCTCAGACTAGTGTCTTTTTAACCACTTGTCCAGTCATTCATGTGCTCTTCCTTATCCATACTATGCCCAAGGCCTCCTTAGCACATATATTGCCATGACATCACTGTTGTATGGCTTTGCTGGTCTGTTCTTTGCTAGGGACTCCTTCAGTTCCTCTACCAACCTCCATGGCAGTGTCCCAAGCTTATCTGTTCAAGTCTAATTTCCTTGAGAACTTGTTCTTTAAGTCCAAGGGAACATTTAGTATTTTGTTTTATTTTTGTGGAATTTTTCTTTGTTCAGTGCCAGGAGTCAAATCTAGTGCCTCCTACGCACTAGGCAAGCCCTCTACCACTGAGCTACAGGCCTGGATGTTTACTATTTAAAACCTCAAAGCAGGGCTCACAATAGGGAAAGAAGGGTGTCGAGTGCACATTAGAATCTTCATGGTGTGTGTGTGTGTGTATGTCAAAGAGGTATAGATTGAAGGCACACAGTCAAAAATTACACATGTTCCTTGATTTGTAATGAGATTATATAAACCCACTGTAAGTCAGAAATATCCTACATCAAAAATCTGTGAGTACATTTAGCCTCCTGAGCATCACAGGTTATGACACCACATGGTTTCCTTGTGGTTGCCTGGCTGACTGGGATTTGTGGCTCATTGTGCTACCCAGCATGGCAAGAGAGTACCAGACTAGGTATTTCTAGCCTGGAAAAATATCAAAACTCCAAATTCCAAGTATGTTTTCTGTGTATTAGCTACTTAATTTCATATCAGGAGGAAGTAGAAAAACTAAGTCAAAGCCATGATGTTGAGGATGATGTGCTGTTTGCCATTTTTCAGCATGATATTCTATTTGCTCTCAAACTTCAAATACCTCTAAGGAAGGCCCTGAGGGTGTTATGTTTGTCAGTAGATGACTTGAATTTGGGGATACTGACATGGAGATAAGACTTTTATTCAGGTTTGGAGGGGCTCCTGTTGGTGTCCATCTTTTAAAGAAGGTGCCTTGGATGGAGGTATGAGCCAGGACCTTCCAAATAAGACTCTAAGATGTGATCGTGGGCTTCCAGGGGGGAATTCTTCAGTGAGAGTGGCTCTTTCCTTTCCAGTGATGCCATGAGGTGGGCTTCTGGCCTTTGGATAGAAGGGTACTGGGCACAGCCTTCTCCCAGACAGCCTGCAAAGCCTTACTTAGGATAATTCCATGAGAAAGTATGCTGTCTCATCTTTTATTCTTGCTTTATGGGAATTCCCAGGGCCAAAAGATCCTAAGTGTGGTAGGAGGTAAAAACAAAAACAAAACAAAAATTGGTGGAAATCATGAAAGTCTCAGAAAGGAATAAAACCTACATGTGTCAGGGTGACATTGAGAAATACATGGTTCCCTCCATGTGTGTAGTTCCTGTGGACCTCTCACTGCTGCCAACTGGTGACATCTGCTGCCTCCATGGAGGGGCAGCACAGAAGCCAGAAAACAGAGACATCAAATCCCCCTTTATAAAGAAAACAGACAAATGAAAAAGTACAGTCCACACCTGAGGGAAGAGGACTGGCAGAATATCTAACAAAGGTAGTGTTTTCCTCACTTGATTAGAATTAAAAATATCTTTGGGTTGCAAGATAAAGGAAAAAGGGAAGACAGAAGAAGGGACTGTGTATGAGTTAATTTCTGTTTCCCAAAAAATACATGTTGAAATTAATCAACTGAAGATAAGGTCATACTGAATTAGGATGATGTCTTAATTATTTTTTATTTTGCTAAGGTAAAATGTCCAGCACCCAACAAGTTAAGGAAGGAGAGGTTTATTTCGGCTTACAGTTTGTAGAGGTTTCAATCCATAGTCCACTGGCTCTGAGGCAGATTAGCAGGGAAGGGTAAAAGTAGTCCATGGGGTGGCGGGCAGAAGGCTGAAGCAGCAGCAATAGCAGCAGCAGCAGCAATAGCAACATGCAGCTGGCCTTCTTTCTGTCCATCCAGGCTACAATCTGATGGATTGGTGCCACTCACATCCAGAACAAGATTTCCATTATCCACACTCTTCAACTCTGTAGCACACCCTTAATTCAAATTCATACACCCTAACCCAGCCACCTTTAAAAGTCCCCGCATACGAGGGCATGAGGCTTTGGGGGGTGAGCATCTAGATACAAGGTGTAACAGATGTATCCTAATCTAATGAATGCTATTCCTGCAAAGTGACTAGATTTAAATGCAGTGACACAGGAGTAGGGACCATATGATGTAAAGGCAAAGACTGGAGTGATGATTCTATATTAAGCAATGCCAAGAAACCTGCAACCACCTGACGTTAGATGAGTCAAGGAAGCTGGAGAGAGGGTGGTTTTGCCAATGCCTGGCTTTCAGACTTCTGGCCTAGAATCCAATCCATTTGTTGCTATCAGTCACCCTGTCTGTGGCTACTTGCTACAGCAGCTCTAGAAAATGAATTAAGGGTGGTTCTCTAAAATGAAACACTTCCCAGAGGAATTTGAAGTCTTGAGAGGACAGAAAAGCCCAAGGGCAACATCCTTGTACCATCATGGCATAGGAGTAGTGAAGACAGTGGGTTGTTAGGATCAGAGAGAGGCTGTATTCCTCAGAGGAGTGTAAGAAGGAGCTTAAGAGGAGTGTAAGAAGGAGTGTAAGAAGAAGTGTTTCCCCACCTAGAAAGGAGGGCTGGGAACACTGAGCTATAATATAACATATATTTAAAATAATATATATAAACATATTATATATATATATATATATATATATATATATATATATATTTTTTTTTTTTTCCTTCCACCCAGGACAATCATTGTGATGCTGTATGAAGCTCCTTGCTCTCCCTTCTGGGAAAAGGGAGAGGATGGGGGAAACCTGAACTGTTTGAATTCAAACTTAAAATGTTAAGTTTATCCAAAATTGACTAAAATTACATTTTATGCCTTCAAGCAGAATGAGGCTCCAAATAGAATTTAGGCTGAGTGGTAGTAAAATAAAGCTAGGTTTTTCACAAACTTGAATTTTATGAACTAGATTGATACTTGCAGCAAATGCAAATGGAGAGCTACAGGAGGGCGGCTGGGAGGATGGATACTGTGACCTTCTAGGTTTCACTGATCTTAGCCTTGAGGAAAGGATTGCAGACCACGGGCTCCAGTCCATCTGCAGTTCAGGAGTACTTTTTGACAAGGGCCTTTCCTTGAGTGATACAGAGGACAACCTGTGTGCTCGGTGCACAGTTGGGTGGTTGTCACATTGGTTCCCAGCACTACCAGAGGAAGGTTTCAGGTCAAAACGCCATGCTGATTGTTACCAATAGCAGCCCTGAGGATCCCTAGAGGGGTCGCCTCTACATGACAGAATTGTACCAAGAGGCCAGGGTAGGCTGTGGTGTTTGCTGAAGGTTATGTGGTTGCCAGAAGCCAGGCTGAGATTTGAATTCAGCGCTCTGCTCAAGAGGCCCAGGACAACTGTATAGACTGGAAGTTTCTCATCAAAGGAACCTTGCACTTCTCCTTTAGCAGCTCTCCCTACCCACTCTACCAGGACCGGTGTAGTTTAGGCAGCCTGGTTGGAATTAGTGCTGATGCACCCTAAGGGCTTGATTTTGTTTGTTTGTTTGTTTGCTTTTGCCCAAACAAGTGACAAGCAAGTTCTTATGGTAGGGGCCTCACCAGAAATCAGAGAGGTTTGTGTCAACTTGCATTTCTAACTAACTCCATCAGGAACTCTGACACTGCAATTCCTTAGTCTCTTCTTTTGGTGCAAAGCAGTTTGTTCCCACCACCCTGCTCCACATGGACACTGTTGTAGTCAGGGGTTGTGAGAACAATTAGAATCAGCACATGGAGTTTATAATATTATTTTACAATGGTTACCGAGAGTTAACACAAGAAAATGCAGGAAATCTGCCACAACACTAAAGACATAGAATATTTAGCCAAGGGCCTGAATCCCAAGCAATGTCCCACATGAGTCCAGATGAAGACCCAGAGCTCATGACAATGCCTCCTACGAGTCCAACTGGAGGTCAAGAACCCACAAGAAGGACTCTTGCCAGTCTGTTTTATGGATCTAAACTGGGAAGGCCCAAAGGTCAGTGGTGGAAGCTAGGAAGTCCATGCCTGCGGGCTGAAGGAGTTGCACTGGTAGGCTGAGGGTTCTGTGCTGGAGCTGAGAAATCACATTCACAACAAAGACCAGGGCTGTCCTGAAAAGCACCCCAGTCATCCTCAGCGACACAGAGGCCCCGAGCTCCTCTGATGATAAGCACAGTTGAGTACATGCCGGGAAGCCAGTGTGATGAGTTCATCCTGGAGACCAAGTGACACACGTCTTCCCCTCTGGAGCCAGGAAGCAATGCTTGATGTGAGGACCAGGGCTTCTCCAGGAGAACCAACGGCTCAAACAGCAACATGTAGGAGACCTCACAATGCCCAATGCCTCAACGCACTAATGCCTCAACACCTGGCTTCTCCTTCTCCACATCTCTATTTATGCTGGCGTCTTTCCTCAGGTGGGACATCTATGCTCAGCACCATGCTGATGTAATCCAGCTGACGTTAAGTTGACCACAACCTGTCCATAAACAGACATGTAGACAGTCAGGTTGTAAGTGCTACTCATGTCACAGTCCTCAGGGCTGGGGCGCATTTATCTATGCTCACCCTCCCATTCTCTGCCTCACAGGATGTGACATTACTGTTGAGCCAGAAAGGGAAAAAAATTTTAAGGCACTCCCTGCTGGTCTGAACATATAGTACAAGAGTTAGGCAAAGGGTCACTTCATTTGCAAAAGTGACAACATTTTTTGTTCCAGAAAGACACAAAAGGCCTAAAGGAGCATTTTCTCTTGCTTGGCCCTTGGCATAGACTCTGGCTTCTCTGTGGCATTTATGGAGCTTATAGGGGAGGCTGGCTACACTTGCTCATGCTTCTGTTCCATTTTAACTGGCCTTGTGGAAGGTCTGCTTTGTGCTACATTTTCAGGAAGGCCTGTGGAGCTGTATGTGACCTGGTCTGGGTCCCTCCAGGTAACCACAGGGGACATTCACTGAACAAGTGCAACACTACCTTCTCTGTATGTCTCCCCACCCTTCCCTTCGCAGAGGAGAACTTGGGCCACAGCCAGTGCCAGAGAGCAGAGAAACAGCTGGCCAGAGTCCATATAATTTGTGGATTTCCAGTTGGGAGTTATAGCTGGTGCATTGTTTTATCTCCAAAAGGAGAAAAGAATGATTCATGTCACACACTTATTTCTGTAGATAGATCTTCCCAAATCCCTTAGAGAGACAAGACTCTGAAAGCAAGGTGAAGCCCAAAGAGATGGATTTGACAGTTATTGATTACTGGTGTCCAAAAGTATTCCCACTGGCTTTTAACAATCATTACCCAAGGGAATAGGGAAAAACAAATATTTTAACAATTATTTCCCAGATATTAATGTATATCATTTTTTACTACTGCATGAGTAAAATTGTACTATGTGTTCAAAATGCCGTGGTCTGTTTTTATTCCTTAGCTATGCATTTGTGAGCACTTTACACATTTACCAGTCTTCACAACTACCTTTTAAAAGCCAATGGTTGGATTATTAAGTTGTCTCCAGTTCTTCAGGAGAATAAATAAGGTGATTAAAGATAGTTTTATGCGTCAAAATTCTCCTCCATCTTTGCTTTTTAGTTTTATATTTAGATTTTTATATGTAGGAGTATTACACTTTAGGCTGTCAAAGCTACCAAACTCCTTTGCTATTGTTTCTGCTCTTGGGGTCCTTTGTCACAACTCCAGGTGTTCTCATGCCACCTTAGCAGTCACCACAGTGACCTACCTGGCCTTAAAGCCACCTTTAAAACAATGTCTCCCCCATCCCCCAAGTTCTCGTAGAGCTCTAAAAAAAAATTCTTTCTTATCTTGGCCTTCAGATATTTTTGTGAGTTATGTCCCATTCCATTGCGAAATGAGTGATTGTTCAACTCCCTATTCTTGGGGCGACCATGGGGAGCCCCCATTTTTGACATCTCTCTGGTCCCCATTGCTCTTTGCCATCTTGCTTGCTGCATGCCTTTGCATCTCCGTTTGGCCTTTACAGGGTGTCTTTCCTCAGTGGCAGCTTTTGGTGCTCTCCAGGGTGCTCCTGTGCCCAGGGGGCTCTAAGGGGACACTGACTTGGCAGAGCGCTGGTGTCCTGGCATGAGCTGGAGCACTGCTACAGGCTTAGATGTGTGCCACGGTGTGAGCTGGGGTCCCGCACATTCAGCCCCAGCACAGGCAACTGCTGCCCCATGTTCCCTTGGAGCTGTGCCTGTGAGGACTGGCACATTTCTGATGTGGTCATTGTCCTGGTTACAGGCCCTAGGCCCCCTTTGGCTGAAGGGCAAAGTCTAATCCCTTGCTCTGCCCTCCAGGTTGGAACACAATACTTTTCTAGGCGTACCATGTGCTTTCTTTCTCTCCTGTCTCACTTTACACCCCACACACAGTAACATGGGACTTGCTCCATGCAAACATCAGTGAAAGGACAAGACAGTGGGGGAGACACTTGGGGCATGGGGGAGACCACACCCCAAGGATTCTATTTCTGATGTCCTGGGGTGGGATTCAGATCCCAGCAACCAAAACCTTAAAGCTCCTAAAAATGACTGAAAAGACAACATACTCAATTACTTTAAAAAATAATAAACCCACAAATGGCTATTGTTTAATTTGTGGGCTATTTAATCTGTGGGCTTCTTACCATTTCTAAAAGATTGTTAGTTTTTTAAGTCAAGCTGCTTCATTAAAATCCTGAGATCTTTTTCAAAAGATCTTCACTTTCTCACTCTGGGAACCCATATCTTTGCCTGGCTGCCCCTCTCCATAGAAGCCGTGTTTGGTCTATGGTGGGAACTCATGGTGTACCCAGAGCACCACAGTCTAAAGGGTGGTCCATGACCTGCAGCACCAACGCTAGCAGAAAGCTTGGCCAGGGTGCATGTTTGAAAAATGAATACAAAAACTATTAGGAGGAGGAGGTTCTGTAGAGGGTAAACATGTAATTTATATGATAAAAGAGGAAGTAATAGTATAGGTGATGCACACAAGTTTATCAAGTTTATTGTGATAACAGTTTTATCTTCACAACAATTAGGAGGTTGGAAAGGAAAGTGCTTTATTATTTTCATTTCTACTGTATGAATGGGGAAACATTTCTGAGGATGTTGCTAAAAGACAGAAAGGACCCCGGGTAAAGTTAAAAATATGCACTTCAATGCCTCTGATACCAAATCTATCTGATACCTTGAGGTGTCTAAGAGATAATAGAAAAAAAAAGAATCTGCATCTAAATGACTAGTTTTGTATTCATTTTAAACTGTGCTTGATTCTTTGGAAAGCAGATGTTATTGGTAACCATATCTAAATTCACCTCGGTGCTTTTTCTTCCTTGTGTAGCAGGCAAGGAGTGTTCATTTCATACATTGTTGGCAGTCAGCTAAAGCAGTTCCTCCAAGGTGATGCAAGCCATTAACAGGACCAGCAAATTATTTTAAAATACAGGAAGAAATTTATCCATGCTGAATTTTTTTTTGGCTTTTGAAAAATTAAAAAGAACAAAGGGCTGGATCGTGCTGTATTGTCTAAAAACGTCTAAGCCCAAGTTTTAACTCCCAGTACTTAGGAATGGGACTTTATTTGGAAATACTGTCTTTGAATATTTAATCAAGTTAAGGATCTTGGGATGGAGTCATCTGGATTTGCAATGTGGCCTAAATTCAAAAGCTGGTGTCTTCATCAGGGAAAGGGAAGTTAAGTTTGAGACATAGGAGGAACACAGAGGGGAAGAGGAATGAAGACAGAGGTAAATCGACCTGATGCTGCCATAAACCAAGCAATGCTTGAAGCTGGAAGTGGATGGAGAGTTCTGCCCTGAGATTCGGGGAGAATGTAGCTCTAACAACACCTGGATTTCATCTAGACTCTTGCTCCATAGGATTGTGAGGACACATGTCTATTGTCTTAAGTCATCAAATTTGTGGTAATTCACTGTGGCAACCATTGGAAATGGTCTTAGTTACTTTACCATTGCTGGGACAAAATACCTAACACTCAGAATAGAAAAGAGGAAAGGTTGATTTTGGTTCACAGTTTGTAGAGGTTTAAGACCATAGTTGACTGGCTTCAAGGCAGGATGGCACGGCAAAGAACGTCTTTGATGTGGCAGACCAGAAGCAGTAACAGGGAACCTCCCTTTCCTTTATTATTCTACCCAGGCTACAAGCCTATTGGTTGATGCCACTTACATCCAAGGTGGGTCTTCTGCCTTGAGTAAGTTCATTCAGCCACACTCAGAATTGTGCTAAACCAATCAATGGGCTAATTCAGTTATCATACCCATAATCCAATCACTCTCAAAGTCTCCACCTGAGAGCACATGAGGCTTTGTAGGACATCTGAAAGAAACCAATGCAGATTTGGTACCAGGAAAGGTGATATCACTGTAACAAATATCTAAACATGTGCAAGTAGCTTCACTTGGATAATGAGCAAGAGTGAAAAAACTTTGAGAAGTGTGATACAAGAACCCTAGATGTGGACATAGATGTGGGTTTGTACTGGGGAGCAGCTGAACACTCTAGGTGTCCCCACCACGATCTTATCTTGGTGACAAACACACTCTGTTCATGGAAGCTCTGTGTGCTTATTGCCTGGTATCTAGTTCTCTCCTGAGTCATAGGAGTCTTCCAATGAAGCTGAGTGCAGGGTGCCCTTTTGTGGTAGCCACCTGCAGAGGTTGAGCTCTCCTGGCCAGAGGCAGAACAGAAGACAGGACAGCTGTGGTGTGAGCCTAACCTTTGCATAAAGAGAGTCCTCAAAGCTCATGCAGGGATGTGTACTCACTCTGGGAAGTGGAGAACAGCAAGGTTCAGGGAGAGGACTGAGTGCTGGCTTTGGGGTCACATGGACATGTGAACCCTAGTTCTGCTGCTCACTAATCCCATGACCATGGGCAAGTTATTGAGCCCCATCACCATCAGCAAATGGGACGGTCACACTCACCTTACATAGTAATTGTGTGTCAAGTGAGATCAGAGAGATAGTAATGCACTTAACCCAGTGCCTGTTATTTAGTGGTCTTTCCAGTAATCGCTAGTTTTCCTGCCCTACTTTGGATGGGGATGATAACTCAATTAAGTTCTATTTGGCAACCCCATCAATTGAGTTCTTCCTCTGTGCTGTGCATGTGCAGTTGTTGGAAAGATGAATCCAGTGAAGGAAGCCTTGTCCTCAAGAATGTTGCGTCTGCAGGGGAAACAGGAAGTAAACATAATTATGGTAGCCAGAGAATGACAGCACTAGTTGTTTCACGTGGCAAAGTTGACAGTGAACAGAACTATAAAAAGGTTCCCCAGAGAGAATTCTCCCCTTTTTAAGGTGAATAAATGCCACTGGACAGACAGCAGGATCTTCCCTGAGAATTGCTGTGGAGGATTTGGGTTCTGGAAGGCGCTGACATCTGGGGTTTGTCTATGGGGCAAATGGATCTGGAAGTAGCCCTGATGGCTGAAGGGTAAACTTTTAAGTTGTACGCCAGTGAAGAAGAAACCAAAGAGACGGCAGCGGTAACAGGCAGAGACCCAGAACATGGCACTGAGGCTTCCTTAATTCCACTGATCAGTGCTGGGCAACATGGAAAGCTCAGAAGCAGCTATGCTGCAGTCAGATTTCAGGGCTCCAACTCTGGCTGCAGAGAGGAGGATGGGTAAGAGTCAGGGGGATGTGGGGCTGTGAAGCCTTTGCAGCCATGGCTGAGGGAAGAGAACAAGGGCCCAGACTAGGCTTAAAAGTTGCCCTGACTTGAATATGGTTTGTCTCCTCCTAAATGCTTGCTGATAATTTTGTTTTGAGCTGGGACTTGCACTGTGCTGCCCAAGCTGGCCTTGATCTCCTGGGCTCTAGCAATCCTCCTGTCTCAGCTCCTGAGTAGCTGAGTAAGTAGCCTTGTGTAACCAGCCTGGCTCTGTGTTAGAATTTGATTGCCATTGTGGGGTAAGGAGGTGCCTGGTGGGCAGCGTTGGGATGGGGGAGCTGTCAGGAATGGATTATTTTCTCACATGGATGAGTTCCTGCTCTCTAGGAACCTGTGTTATTTTCCTGGGTTGGATAGTAATAAAGCCAGTCACTCCTGTGGTTCTTTCTCCTCCACCACTTACCCTTCCATCATCTATCATGAGGCCTCACCAGAAGCCAAGCAGATGCCAGTGTCATCCTCTGTACCCCTGTCCAGCCTCTAAAACTGTGGCCCAAAATAAACCTCTTTCCCTTTTAAATTACCCAGTCTCAGGCATTCTGTTATAGCAACAGAAAATAGATTAAAGGTCACCCCCAGCTGTCCCTGCTATAGTATTTCCTCCAATCCATCTTTAGGCATCTGAAGTCTTTCCTGTTTGAGTCACTGGGAAACTGATGTTTAACTGCCTAGGAGGGAGACCATGGTACCGATCCATGTTGTTGACTAATCTAGTATTACCACCAAGGACTCTAAACAGGAAATGGAGTTGTTTGTCTCTGTTACTTGAAAAGTATGGTGATAATAGCATGTGGAGATAAAAAGGGATCACCGTGGAATCAGGTCCCATGAAGAGCAGCAGCTCATATGAGCCCCTTTGTACAAGTTATCTCTAAATACTGAAAATGTTGAAAGGAACAGGCCAGTCTGACACCCCATCCAGATTCCCTTCCCCATCTCTAGCCAAGTTTACAACAAGCGATGGGAATTGGCTCTAGGTTTAATTTGAGAGTTTATTAGTGGAAAAATCAACCCTGGCTGCCAAATGCAAAGCCGTTGGAATTGAAGGTCTTTTTTTGTCCCTTCCCTGCAGCCCAGTGTAAGCCCTGACAGCCCTTTGTTGGGCTCGTAACAGTACAGATGCTCTCTGAAGTCCACTGCTAACAGGATTGGGGAGGGAGATTTCTGTCTCAGGCAGCCTGGAGCCTGGCTTGGTGGATAAGGTGGTGGGAGGTGCATAAGCCCTTTGAATGGATTAGGTGCCACACCAGACCTGTGCGCCTGTCAGTTTAATCACTGTTTGCATTATAACAACTGCAAAGGAAGATTTAAAGACTAAAACACATCACTCCTAATCCTGCAACTCTATGAAATTGATTTCATTTTATAAGTTTCTCTGTCTTTGTCTACTTGCATTGATGTATACAATCATATACCTATAGCTGTGTACCTATCCACAGGACGACTTATAAGTAACCTACAGACTACATTTTAGTTTTGAAGGTTCAATTAGACATATTTTTCATCATTATCATTTTAATAAGCATAAGCTATTCCTCCCAGATGGTATAATATAGTTTCTGCTTTACTTACTTTGAAGGCATGAGAGTATTCTCAATCTTTTAAATGTTATAAGCAAAAATTTAGTAACTATAAATGTGCATATAACCTTTTTAGGAACTATTGCCTTGGGGAAAAATTCCCAGAAGTGAGACTTTCAGGAAGTAGTAATGTGTAAAAGTGCTGGCTTCACAGTCAGACAGATGTTAATTAAAATTATGGTTCTACTGTTTACTACCACTATTACTCTAGCTATGTGACTTCACCTCCATGTCTTCATTGGGTGGTATACGTAAGTCAGGTATTGCTGCTTAACAAATAGACCCATGCAAAATGAAAATACTGGAAGTGAACAATGCATGTAACATATCTAAACTACTGAACATCATAGCTTAGCAACACAGTACACTAGAGAGTACAGGTTTACTCTTGTGATTAGATAATCCACTAGCAGATGCAGCTTATAGCCACTGTCCAGCATTTTGAGAGAGGATCATATCAAATACTTCCAAGTAATCGTTACAATTCAAGACTTGCAGTATGGTTTCTACTGACTATATTGCTTTTGCATTGTTATAAAGTAGAAAAGTCATTGTCAAACTGCCAAATCCAGGGGCCATCTCTATTGGGTTGCACATGTGTGAACTGCTTGGGGCCCAGCAGATATGGCAGATGGGTGGGGTGGTCCTCCTCATCTCAGGTCTGTAGGTCGGTTGGGAAGGTTTGGTGCTATTTGTCTGTCTTCCTGTCCCCACATGACAGGCGCCCCATTCTCATAGCAGTGGTGCAGACACAGGAAGATGAGCCCAAGCACACAACCATTTTTCACATTGCTGGTCACACCTTGTTTACTAATGCTGCATTGGCCATACGAACTCATGAGGCCAAATAACAAATGATGGAGCAGGGAAAGGGATTCTTCAAAGACTTCAAGGTCACACGTCAAAGAGAGTGGATACCCAGAGAAGTGAAGACTTGGGGGATGATGTAGTCAGGGTTTGTGAGGAGAATAATTAGAATCAGGACACAGAATTTACAATATTATTTTATGATGGTCACCCAGAGTTTAACACACAAAAGTGTAGGAAATCTCTCTACAACACTAAAGACCCAGAATATTCAGCCAAAGACCTGGATTCCACAGCGATGTCCCACATGAGTCCAGATGAAAACCTGGAGCCCATAACAATGCCTCCCACAAGTCCAACTGGAGGTCTAGAGGCCACGAGAAGGACTCACACCAGTCTGTTTTATGGATCTGAACTGGGAAGGCCCAAAGGTCAGTGATGGAAGCTACAAAGTCTTTGCCAACATGGTGAAGGAGCTGTTCTGGTAGGCTGAGGGTTCTACGCTGGAGTCGAGAAGTCACACTCACAACAAAGACCAGGGTTGTCCTGAAAAGCACCACAGCCATCCTCAGTGATACGGAGGTCCCGAGCTCCTCTGAAGATAAGAACAGTCGAGTACATGCCAGAAAGCCAGCATGATGAGTTTGTCCTGGAGATTAAGTGGCACATGTCTTCCCCTCTGGAGCCAAGAAGCAATGCTCAATGTAAGGACAAGAGCTCCCCGAAAGTGAACCACAGTTGTACTCACCAACAAGGTCCCGACCTCCTCCAATGACAATGGTTGAACTCACACTGGGGAAGCTAGTCATGGTGTGCTCCTCCAGGAGAACCAACTGCTCAAACAGCAACACGTAGAGAAACCCAGAATGCCTCACTCTTCTCTTCCACGTCTTTATTTATGCTGGAAACTTTCTTCAGGTGGACCATCTATGCTCAATACCATGCTGATTTCATTCAGGGGGCATTGTTGACCACCAGTTTTTAATCCATAACAGGGGACATCAGTGTGATCTACACGATGGAGAATATGGAACCTACAGAGTTGTGATGAGGGTGAAGTGATATAAGGTTTTCAAAAGTCAATAAATGTCACCTTTGAGAAAGGAGGGTTCATTTCATTTTATGTAACCATTTTGTTCTTAAGTTCCTAAAAGTTCCACATAATAAATATCTGGGGATTTTTTAATTGTAAGAAGTTGGCTGTTCTAATTGTTTTTCCCATGGATAAATACCCTAACCTTACCCCACACCCCACCTTTCTGGGTTCCTCCAGTACTTTGACCAAAATTCCAGGACCCACTGGAACTCATCACATTGTATCACATTTAATGGCTTTGCTTTTCTGCTTTTCTGCTAAACAAGGAATTGCAAGAGAGCAAGAATGGTAGTTTATTCATGTCTGTTATCTCATGGCCCAGCACAACAAACCCCACATTCCTAAGGGCTGGAAAGAGGCAATACATGAACACTCTCAATATTTTTCCTTTCCTTTTGAATCTTGGTCATTGCTGTGATCTGAATTTTAAAGTTTCCCTCAAATCTCACATGTTGAAGGTTTGGTTCCCAGCTGGGGGTGCTGTTGAGAGGTGGTAGAATCTTTAGGAGGTTGTGGGCTCGTTGGAGGCAGTGGGTCACTTGGAGTATGCCCTTGAGGGAGACATTGCAACCTGGGTCCCTTCTCTTTCTTTTGTTAGCACAAGTCTAAAGTCACCTTTAGTTAAGTCAATGTGCTTCTGAGAATTTTACAAAGTATCATTTACGCAAATAGAGCTCTTTCCACTCTGGCTGGGTACTGGGGTGCATGAACTGTAACCGACACTTTGTGAGCCCTGGAAAATTTCTAGGTAGTCCTTTTCTTTTTGTCTTCTTGAGACAGGGTCACTATTAGTTCAGGCTGTCCTTGAGCCCTCATTGCAGCCCAGAGGCTGGTCTTGAACTTGCAATGATCCTCCTGCCTCAGCCTCTTGAGTGCTGGGATTATAGTCTTACACCATTACACCTGAGTGTTTGAACAGGGGTTTCTGTAGCTCAACACTACAGAAATTTGGGACTTGAAAATTCTTAGTTTCAAGTGGATATCTTGTGACTCGCAGAATATTTAGCATCATCCAAGGCCTCTGTCCATTGGGTTCAATAGCACAGTCCTGCCCTGGGTGTGACCATCAAAAGATCTCCAATTGTCAAATGTCTCCTGGGTACCAGAATCATCCTCAGCAGAGAATCACTGCTGTAGGTTTCCCTGTTGGAAGCAAAGTCCTCACTCACACCTTCCATACAGTAGACGCTGATGTGTCCCCCAGAATCATGAGCAGAAATGTGTGCCTTCAACCAAGGACGGCCTCCCTGGGAAGATGTCTCACTGGCCAGTGCGCCCAGTGATCCAGGAATGATTTAAGTGCCTTTAGTCATGCAGACTTTGGACACACAGGACGAAGACTCTGAACCTGAAGAGTAAGGTTTTTATTCATACATCAGGTAAGGTGAGGGGAAAGTGATTTAAAAGGGTCCATCACATTAGTAGGAGCATCTCCCTCCAATATATTCCATGAATGACCTTCTCCATGCTGTATAAGAAAATTATTGAGTACTAGTCCCTCTAATTTGCATCGATGTAAAGAAAAACAGATTTATCTGAGTATTCTGGAGACAAATCCTCTCTTAAAATGGACCAATAATATAACCATTGCTGTGAACACGAAATAAGTAGGAATCTTACCACCCATTAACAAAATTCAAGCAAAGTGAAAGGGCTATTGACTAGTAAATAGAAACTCACATCTTCTTTTAATAAGCAGTCTCATGTGTCTTCTTTGCCCTTTATCTATTGGGTAGTTAATTTTTTTGGCATTTGCAAAATTGCATGAGTAATCTATTTTTGTTGAAGAAAACTTAGAAATTCTAAATATGGGAAAAGTAAGACGCTATAAAACAGCTAGAGAGATAACTATTCTAATTACTTTGGTGCCCAAACTCACTGAGTTGTTTGTCTTTCTCCCTGTCTAGGTGATTGTTTGTATACATATGCTCATCTATCTTTTTTTTTTTTTTAAGACAAATTGAACTTTTCCCTTTGTACATTCTTGTAACCTGTTTCTAATATGTGATACCATATCGTAAAGATCTTTCCACACTGATAAAAATAGAACTGTGCAATCTTCAAAATGAGCACATAGTAGCCCGTGAACAGACCACACTTTAACTCATTTGCTATTCCTAGGTCCTTCTGTTTGCTTTGAGTTTTATCTTTATAAGAAAGATGGTGGTACACGAGTATTTCCCATATATCTCATGTGCTTTAAAATTTATTCTTTAGGATGCTGGAACCTGGTCTCTCTGTCTATTTCCATTTATAATGGACACTTCTCTAAAGTAGTGTCTGGTTTACTGTCGTGATGAAACTCTTATTGACAAGGGTCAGAAAGAAAATTTGTGAAAGTTGAGTGCCAGGAAATAGAGAGCCCCCTGTGCCAGCGATGTGCTAAAAAATCTGTGGTGTCTTCAATTTTATCCTGTTTGTTTATCGTGCAAATAAGACAAAAATTTCTAAAAATGGAAGAGAGCATAGTCATCCATTGTATTTGTCTCCTATTGCTACGTGACAAATTACCACAAATGTAGTTTAAAACAATAACAGTTGACTATCTCGTGCTCAGCCTCCTCTTTCCTCCACACTGGTGAGGGTTCACCTACTACTTTCATCTCCAAACTCTAGATCCTTTAAAAGCTCACCTGATTAGCTAAGGCCCACCCCAAATAGTCCTCTGTTTGATTAATTCAACTGATCAGGGGTCTTCCTCACTTTTCCAAAATGTCTTTTGCTATATAATCATACAGGTGCTATTCAGTCATGTATCTAGGTTCTGCCCATCCCCAAGGAAAGGTTCTCCAGGGTGTCTACCTGGAGGTGGGAAAGTTGGAGTCTATCTTTAAATTCTGTCTACTGTCCGTAGTTCTAATCTCCTGGAGTGCAGGAAATCACCTTCACTATTTTGGTTATAGTCCAGATTTTTGTGACTCCTGTGTTTAGGAATTTCTTTTTAAAACATAATTGAAGTTACAGTGATCAACACCAATGAATCTTTTAGTCTCAATTTAATAACTTGCCAAGTGTTCTATGCAAAATATTGACAAGCATCTTTTGAAAACTGGCTGATAGCTTTCACAGACTAATGTTTATGTCCCTAAAATCCATATGTCTATGCTCCCCAGATCTCACTGTGGTGGTGTGGGGAGCTGAGCCCTCTGGGAGGTTTAGATGAAGTTGTATGATAGGAATAGTGCACTTATGAAAGAGGAAGAGACACCACAGTCTCTTTCTTAGTCATGTGCAAATTCAGCAAGTATGGACCCACCTATAAGCCAGCAAGAGGGCCCTCTCCAAGAAATAAATCTGTTGGCACTTTGATCTTGGCGTTCCAGCCTCTGGAACTCTAAGAAATAAATACCTCTCATTTAAGTCACCTAGTCTGTGAAATTTTTTTACAGCAGTCCAAGAGGACTAAAAACTGAATGAGATCTTTTTGGTCTTGTTATATTTTCTAATTTACTTATTGCTGTTGCCTGAATTTTCAGTTTTCCACCAGATTCCTTTGTCACTGACGCCTTATAATAGACATCCAGGAACCCAGAAGTGGTAGATTTCTATTCTTTTCTTCTTACAAAGAAGAGCTGGAGTACTAGAATAGCTAACAGATAGCTTCTCTGTGATAGACTTTCTTCCACTGATGAAATATTTATGATGACACGTTGCCTAGAAACGGTCACCAGATCTGCCTGCATATGCAAGAGCAAAACTCAAGGGGGCGTTTCCCTTGGAAACCTAGTGAAGAGCACAACCAGCTTAAAGAACAGGGCTTCTGCTTCTTTGATGAAATTCCTCCTAGTTTCAGGCAAGGAAAATGTTGCCTGGGAAAGTGGTCTTGTTGGCTAGAATAATTTAACTATTGATTGACTGTGGTGCAGGAGGAGGACTTTAAAAAGGCAGAAGCAGATAGATTGATAAGAAGTATTCATCTGTCATGTAGCAAAATATTTTGTGTCACACATCCGTGGAGGGGTATGTACGTGACGCTATTCTCCTCGTTCATGCCCTCTCACCTGATTGTGTCTGCAAAACTGTTGGGATTATTAAAGTAAAGCAGCCTTCTTGGGCCACGGTCCCTGAACTCAGGGCCTGTTCTTTTTTAGGGCAGTTGGCTTGCAAGTTTTAGAACATGCTGCAAAGAAGGAAGAGCAACTGAATTCACTGCTTTTGAACATGTCTTTCATAGGGGGCATTTAGGATCATGCTTCCTGTCTCTTTTTT
Organism: Dolichotis patagonum; assembly: GCA_004027295.1. NCBI lineage: Eukaryota > Metazoa > Chordata > Mammalia > Rodentia > Caviidae > Dolichotis > Dolichotis patagonum. Next base: position 2,041 of record PVJX010019676.1, on the reverse strand, counting down.
TCCAAGATGTTAGCAAACTACTGGATGAATAAACTGAAAGAAACTTGTGAAACAGAGTCAAACTTTCTTTCTTTCTTTCTTTCTTTCTTTCTTTCTTTCTTTCTTTCTTCTTTCTTTCTTTCTTTCTTTCATTCTTTCTTTTGTTCTTTCTTTCTTCTTTCTTTCTTCTCCCTTTCCTCATTTTTAATCACCAAGAATATTCCTCCTTTTCTCCACTAACCCTGTAGGTTGAAACTAGATCCACCATTCCAGGTTTATATAATTACAAGTAAAAGTAAAGAAAACCAATACCTTCATTAGCATGTATAATTTTAACATTTGTAAATGTGCAGTTTCATGTAGATACATTGAAATATTAAAATTTACTTCATGAGCTTAGTGGATGCTGACGGACAGTGCATTCCAAGTTAGAGATTGTAATTTAATGGATACCCTTTATTTTCCAGATGAGGAAAGTGTACCCCTTAAACTAAAGTAAACCATCCAGGAAGATTTACCAGGACATGTCTGTCCATTCCTGTGGGCTCCCTATCCCCAGATTCAAGCCAGATGCAAATACAAAATATTAAGGAAAAAATTTGAATATGTATAGACTTTTTAAAAATTGCTATTCCCTAAATAATACAGTATACTAACTGTTTACATGGAGTAATGCTGTATTAGGTGTTGTAAGTGATCTAAAGGTGCAGTATATGGTGTGACGTGCATAGATTACATCAAATGCTATGCCACTTTGTACAAGGGACTTGAGCATCTATAGCTGTGAATATCTTGGGGTCCTGGGCCCAGTTCCTTGCAAATACTAGTGGGCCCAGTGCTAAAAAGTGAATCTGGGTCAAACAACCACCTTGAGGTGTGATCAAAGAAGAGGGTTTGTTGTGACTATAAATTGGAACAAATTTAAGGAGTTCAAAAATGTACCAACCCCTGGATCTAGAGACTGTGATTCAGGATTGGTCACCATTGGGGCTGAAACATTAGATTCTATACTGTAACTGAGGTTAGAGAGGTCACAAGTGCTTTGCCACATTGAAAATCATTGGACTAGGATCTTCTCAGTACCACCCCACACATCCCACCTATGCCGTTCTATTTATTTGCATTGCTGATAGAGGAAGAGGTTCAGCTCAGAAAGGAAGAGGCAGACCCTGTGGAACTCTTACAGGAAAGGTGGAAATACTGTGCCCAATAGAAGCCACTCTGTGGACTTGCAGAAGTGTGACGAACAGTAGTCATTGTGGGAAGCAGGACACACTCATGGTTAATCACGATGCTCAATTCAGTCAAGCACACTTCCAGGTGCGTCTGGGTGGGTCATGGAAGTGTGGGCTTAGAAACCGTGTCTGCTCCCTGTTTCCTTCCTCATAGGCTGTTCCCTTGCTTTCTGCAAAGGCTCCGTGCAAGCCTCATCAGCAGGCTTCCTAGAGCCATGACAGACACTCCTGGTGGGGAGGGAGCACTGTGCAATCAATGCAGGGTCCTCTCTCCAGAGCTGAGGTCAGAGGACAATTTCAATAGGTTAAACTGCTTGTCACCGGACCCTGAGTACAAAACTAGATTCCCCTCTGCCCTCTTCCAGCTGGATTAGGCTTCTAAAAATACTTCCATGAGAAGCTCGCTCCATCTGACTGATTTGACAAGTTCCAGTCTTCAGAACCTGTTTTACTGCTGCTTAGCTAAGACAGTCCTTCCCTGGTCAAAGATTCATTTTCTTGAAATCTGTCACCTTCCCCAGGTCAGTGGAGAGCTGATGAGTATTACATTTTATACAAGAGAGAATGCTCAGCCATCTGGTCCCAAACAGCAGTGATTTTGCTCTATTTGCGATCTAGGCTGTAGCAGAGAGGGATCTTATCTCCATTTCAGCTTTTAATCAGACCTGCAGAAAACGTTCAGGGTGGTAGCTCTTGCAAGACACCACTCAAGTGCTGCAGGACTTAGTCATTCATCTGACTCTCTTGGGAAGCATGTTGTGTAGGAGGATCTAGATCTATTAGGAGGTTCGTATTGTATTATAATCAGTAGATAGGTATACGGAAAG
>PVJX010019675.1:0-34533 GCA_004027295.1 Dolichotis patagonum | reverse complement strand
TTTGATTCCTGCTTCTTCATTCACATACTTTATTCTTAAGTTATAGATCCTCTTGTCATCTTCCAGTCTTTGTATCTTTACTGCCTGCTCCCTTGTTATTTTTAAGAGATCTTCCCTTTCATGACCCCACATTGCAAGCCTGTGTGCAATTTTTGATAGTCTATCTTTGGTTTCTTTCAAGCAGTTTTGCCAGCTTTCTTTGGAGTCTTTAGTTTCCTGATAATCTCTTTGAATTTGCTTCATGAATTCTAGGTTTTTCCTGAATTCTTCATGAAATTTTTCTCTCCATTTGTGTTCCTCTATTCTTCTGTCTGTGTCTTCTTGAGAGGTACCCAGCCCTTCTTTTATTAATCTACTTATCTCTTGTGTAATTTGAATTAATATTTCAGTTTTGGTCCCACTTATGAGGTCTTGAATATATCTCTTTATGTCCGCTAATGCTGTATTTGATGTTGCATTTTTGCTGCCCTCAATCTCTTTTGTATTTACCTCTCCTGGATCAATGTTCTCAGGGTTGGGGGCTGGGAGTGTTTTCTTATTTCTCCCTTTGTCATGTTTTTGGTTCCTTCCATACAAGTGTACAGTGTAATGCCCAGACCCTTTTGTTGTTTAAGGCTCCTCTAGAGGGCGCAGGCTAGGAGCTTTAGCCCTCTTCAGTAGGTTATCAGAGATTAGAGTTTACTCACGGGCAGTGTGCGCTAGCTCCTCCCTTCTGGGCCAGTCAACCTTTGCAGGCCTTCACTGCATCAGTGTGCACTGATCTCAGGGAAGTAACTGGGTCCCCACCAGGGGCGTGGCCTAGTCCAAGCAGATTCCACCAATCCGCTTGGTGAGGGGAGTAACCAGCTGAAGCCACTTCCTTATGGAGTTAGGGCTGTCCTGCCCAAATCCAACATGTTGTCCAGTCTGTTTCCCCTTTCCCGTGGGAGGGTCTTATTCCCATCACTCACTGTGTCCCTGAGAACTGCTGGACTGCCCGACCTCCGACTTCAGCTCGGCTGCAGTGGGAATTCACGGTGCCTCTGGGTGGGTCATGTGCAGTGCCGGTCCCGCCGAGTGCACGCCGGGCTGTTCAGCTCCACGCTCCGGCGGCTCAAGCCAGTTGCTTCGGCACGGATTGCTTGTTCAGGTTGGGTGGAATTCAGGCGTCTCAAAGCGGGTGCCATGCTCGCTGATCTTATCTTCACTAATAGTAGCCCCAGGACCTCTTATTCGAGCGGGTTTTTGCGCTTTAGTTTCTTTCTGGGTTTTGAGAGTCTATCTCTCTCTCTGCTTGGGTCTCTCCAGGGTGTTTTATTCTGGCATTTGAGCTGTCTCTCTCAGAGAGGGTCTCTCTCCTGCTACCTACCAGTCCACCATCTTGTCTCTTCTTGGGGGTTGGTTTCTTTCTAGTCTCAATCTTATGTTTCACCCTTATCTGCTTCTTGTGTCTGTGATGACTCTGATCCAGTTTCCCCTCATCACAAGTCTCTAGTAAACTCTCTTGCGGGCTAGGAAGGAATAAGTGATTTGGCTGCACATAGTAGAGCATCTCATCCATTGCAATTTTTTTCTTTAGCTCTGCCTCATCTTGATTTTATATTTATTCTCTTCTGTTGTGGATCCTTTGAGGGGAGTGCTCTGAGACTGAGGAGGGCTTGCTTCTCATTGGAAGGTATGCATATTCTGGTGCAGCCAAGTCAGACAGAACATCTCCTAAAATATTTAATTTTCCAAAGTTTGATATCATCTCCTGTCCTGTTTTCTCCCCCTCCTGTTGCTCTGGTGTATTCATGATTTTTATTCTGTTGTTCTTTTAGTTTTACTATACAGTTCAGGTTGGCTTTGAATTCACTATGTAGCCTAGTGTGGTCTTGAACTAGTGGCAATCCTCCTGCCTCAGCCTCCTGAGAACTGGGATTATAGATATGCACCCCCACACCCCACCCCACTCCATGATTTTTGGAAGGGGCAGTGATAAATGCATGTATCTAAATGGACACATTTAAAGAGAAGTCCAAATATTTCTCATTAGTAGTTAAACTTGTGCTCTGTAAGATTTTTAATGAGCATTTCTCTTATTATCACACCACTTTTGTAAATAAGGACTTTGAAATTTAGAAAAAGATCAATAATGGATGCAACATCATATCATGAGCGAATTGTTGAGGCTGGGTTGAAACTCTGTGCACCTGAGTCCCTGGGCCCCATCATTTTCTGTAGTGCCTCTTGTGAAAACCAAGTTTAATCTTCACCTTCATACACCCATAGGGCTGCACAGTGTTTAGATTTTGTAACGTTTCTGCAGGCAGCATAGCCCCACCTCTGGCCCTAGACATCAGCCCAAATGTACTGAGCCCGAAGAACAACCCTTTTCTTGTTCTGGTTTTCAGGCTGATTCCTGTACCTTCCTAATTTTCTGTGTGGGGCACTCATGGAATCACAGTCCATGTTTTGTTTCTCGTCTCTATCACTTCTGTTCTCAGACACTGTTCTGGTTTCTGGCTTCCACCTTTCTAGATGATTATTTTATACTCATTCTATTCTGTTCTAACTATACCACACTCTTTTTCCTACTCATGCTCAACTAAAGATCTTGTTTCTTTTATCACTGATAAAATGGAAGTTACCAGAAAAGAACATCATGTTTCCCTTCTACCAAATCTACTGGCCTGTCAAGTACCATACATTCCCTCTTGTTGCCTGGAGAACCTATTCCTTTTAGCTTACGCCAACTCTGCCACAGGATCCATCCAGAACTTATTTTCTACCTGAAAACTGTCATGAAAAATTTTTTTTTGCCTTGAATCTTGACATCCTACATAGATACCTTCCATGTCCCTCTTTGCTTTTATAGCAATAGTCCTTTATTTGTATTTTCTCTTTACTTTTCTTCTCACGTATTATCTTGAATCATATTGAATTGGTTTTTGTACTTAGCATCCTGTTGAAACTACTTTCATTAAAAACATCATGGAGTGGGGTGGGGTGTGGGGGTGCATATCTATAATCCCAGTTCTCAGGAGGCTGAGGCAGGAGGATTGCCACTAGTTCAAGACCACACTAGGCTACACAGTGAATTCAAAGCCAACCTGAACTGTATAGTAAAACCCTGTCTCAAAAAACTAACAGAACAAACAGAACAAATCAAAAAACATCATGGAGTGCCCACCTGTCATATCCTCTAGATGATTCTGACTAGTTACTTACTCAGTTATTAACAGAAGTTGGTGTTACTGGTTTCTTCCTTCTTCAGGGAATACCATATGCATTTAGTTGCCATGTTAAATTTATTTCTCCTTTCCATTCTAAGCTCTATTCCCAGGGCTTCCTCTTCTTCCTGACAGCTACATATTAGAATACTTAGGAGTTCTGTTTTTGAACTTCTTTTTCCTATTTTGAATGTTGGTTGCTTACATGATACAACCATTCCTAATGCTTTAATACAGTCTATGTGCTGATGAATATTTCTCTGAACCTCTTTCTTGCAAATTCCACTACTTTCTTGGCATTTTCATTCAGTTGTTTAATGGACTTGTGACATTTAATACAGAACTCTTTATTTTTTTTCCCTTCAGAACTATTCATCCCTTATTCCTGTAAATGGTTCCTCTTTCATGCAATATGTCTCAGCCTAATATTTCTTCAAACTTTGAAATCATCCTTAACGTTTTTTCTCTCACATTCCTTATCTTCTCCATTAGTAAATTTTGTTTCCTTTACCTTCAAGATACATTCCCTATATAACCCTTTCTTTTACTTTCATGACTAACTCAATCTGTCCTTATTTCGTCTTTTATGTAAGACAATAGCACTGTAATCACCCCTACTCTCATAGTTGTTTTGAATTTATTTCTCCACACAACAACCAGAATGACGTTTTAAGTGTAGAGACCAGATTATGCCATATTTAATAGAATCACATTGCTCTCCTCTTTTTTTTTTCATGGAATTTACCACTACTGGACCTCATATGACTGTTTGATAAATTACAAATTTATTTTCTTTACTTACAGAAAGATTCAAGTCTTGCTCCCCACTCTGTGACCCCATTGGGAGGCAGTGGAATCTTTAAGAGGTGGTGGCTAGTAAGACATCTCCCGTCAATGTGAGAACACTTATCTGCGGACCCCAGACCCTGCTTCTTTCTCTCTTTCACATCCTGGCCATGAGGTGAGTGGTTTCGCCACATGCTAGCACTGTCATGTACTATCTCACCACAAAGCCAAAAGCAATGGCATCAACCAATCATGGACTGAAACTTCTAAAAACTGTGCACCAAAATAAAACTTGTGTCTGTAAGCTGACTATCTCAGGTATTTATAACAGTAATAGAATTCTGACTAAAGCACAGCCTGTGTTTAATTTCTAAAATTTCCAATACAGAATAATATTTCATCAGCTAGTTCCCCCCATTTAAAATAGAGAATGTCCTCAGTGTTAGAACATGATCAAAGGTATGCACAAAATACAATTCATGACCCGGATGAATTGGGCATGGTGCTTGCTTGCTACTTTCATGTGTCACTTTTCTTTTTTCTTGAAACTGTCTGTGCAGTGAACTGTTATACACATTTACAACAAAATGAAGAGTTTTTCACAGACAGAATTCTATTGGTTTAACTTATTGCATAAAGCAATTTACATATAAACTGCTTTATGTTTGGAATAATAAAAATGTCAGGACAAACAGGAAATGTTAAACATGATGATATTTTTATACCATGTAAATTTATTGCCCCATTTACAAAATTAAAGTTATAAAGGAATATGATTGATACTGCACAATGCAGTTGCCAGACAGACTATGCAACACCCTGGAATTGTATGACTGAGTGCTGTTTTATTTGGTAAATAATTTGACTGCTGCGATGCACTCTTTCTTCTTCAAACCCCATGTGAAACCTACCTAGAAAGCTGAAGAATGTTCCGGAAGTATTGACTTATGTGTAAACAAGTTTCCTTTGCAGCCTTTCTCACAGGAATGGAATGAAATACTGGTCGGCTTCTTCGTTCTATTTTGCTTCTCTCTGTGGAGTTTACAATGGTTTGGTTCTTCTGAGGTCCCCAAAGAGGCCTTATTTTCAGATCACTTTCCCAGGTTATACTACAAGTCTACAAGGTCCTTTGAGTGCAGACTTTGAGAGGAGACTTACACTGGCCTTTTCAAATGGAATAAAATAGACGAGGCAAGGAAAGAGATGCTGGAAGGAAATATGTCTGAACAAAGAATGCACCAGACAGACAGTAGATCTTGTATGATTTACTCAAGGCTCGTGTTTTTATTCCTTCTAAATTTTGAAAAAGGTGAAAGATATGTGTGAACACCTATGAGTATATATAAAAATAAATCCGTGCATAAAATTTTGTATCTAAACTATCTGAAATAACTCAAGCCTGTCAGCTGGATTCCCTTGAAAAAAGAATTGTTGGAGAGAAATTCTTTAAAGTAGTTATAGCTTCTTTTGGGATCTGAGAATGAATTTTGACTTGTGTTTAGAGACTACATTAATATGAGCAGTACAAAGATCTAGATAACATATCCTAGCCATAAAAAAGATAAAATCAGAAAAGTGAAAATTTTTGCATCAACTCAAAACTTGGACAGAGGTCAACAGGGACTTGTAGAGCTGGGCTTTTTAAGCACAAAGATGCCTTCTGCTTTTTTCTTGATGAAATGTTTGGGTGAAGGTAAATCATGTGCACTTCATGTTTTTGCAAAGAACAGATAGAGTGTTGTCTAGTCCTGGCACTAATTATAAGTAATGCCCTCCCAGCATGGCTCAGTGCTTAAGTTTGGGCAATTACTAGTGCATGTGCTGTCTCTCATGGTCCAGTGGAGGAGAGTACAGATTCTGTACCTTATTTCTGCGAGATTTCTCAAAAAGACTTCAAGTAATAAGTTCCTAATAGTGGGTCTTCTTTTCGGCCTTTTTGGCAAAATAAATCAAAAAGAGGTAGCCAAGGGGATAGACCAACTCAAACCAAAGGTTCTCCCTGTTATGATTCAAGTCCTTTCTAAAACCTTCCTTAGTGAAGTGCTCAAGGTTGATTTAAAATGAGTATTCCTTGATTCAATAAGGTTTTGCTTCCCCCTCAAACAGTGCATTGTTTGTAGTCATGTGAAAGTAGCCAGTCTTAACCTCCACAATAAGAATACAAGGTAAGTATTGCTGTTGTTATTATCATTTCTCTTTGGAAGAGGGCAAAGCTAAGGCTGAACGATGTTTAGTAATATGTCTATCTTAGGATGTGATAGAGTTGGGAACAACTGGGTTCCTTAACAGAAGGATCAGTGACAACATCAGGGTCAAAAAGTACTTGTGAAATAGATCACTAGGTAGAATAACTTCAAGGCAAATCTGTTAACATGGAAGAAATATTTTGCTCTTATGGCCCTTGGAATCATCTTTAAAAATCATGAAACTCATTTATTACTTTCCCAAATATTACAGATAATATGCGGCACTATTTTATAATAAAATAGTGCTTTACAATTAAAGAAGTACCTTTAAAATAAAATAATATATTTCATTTTAATAAGAATTCAGTGAGGTAAATAAACATTATCATTCCTATTTTATAAAGGTATGGAGGCTCATGACTTGCAACCATCTGTCCACTGCCACATTTGTTAAGCTGTAAGAAATCAGGATCTTTTTTAAAAAAATCAATTAAGCTTGTTGGTGTATTGTAGGTATACATAATGATCACATTCATAGGGAATTTGTACCCGTTCGTGATATAACTTGATTCTTATTTTTTTCCCCAATTTCCTACTCTCCTTTCAACCCCCCTTCCCCTCTTTATTTATAAAAGGACCTTTTAATATAAGAGTTTTCACCTTTCCATCTTGCTTTTCTCTACCACTACAAGCAACTGAATTCTTAAACCCTCATTGGAGATATAAATGAGCAGCTGTATAAAATATATTTCATGGCTGTCTTTCAAGAAAGAAAAGCAGACACTTAGAAAGCAAGCAAGTTTATCTTTTGGTGCTTTTCTTTCTTTCCCTGTTGTTCTTGCTTGTGTCACATTCTCAGCTACGGCTTACCAGAGCAGATGTAGGGCAGGAAGTGGGAAGCCAGTGTCATGGACGGATGGCAAGGTGCTGTCAGGCTGCATCTGTGTGAAGCTGTCTGGAAACCTTGTGGGTACTGTCACTGCTGCAGCAGTGAAATAAGGGACAGGTAGGTAAGCAACTGCGATAGTACACAAGACTGGTTCATACAGATGAAATAACTACAATGACAAAAATCACCAAACAAATCCATCCAAAAAAATTTAACAATAGAATACATATTTTAAAAAAGTTTAAAAGGATTATAAAACAGACCAATATTCTTACTCATTGGTCAAACCTGAAAACACTGATTATATAGGAGTAGAGTAGAGCGGAGGCCACTGGAGGATAGTAAGATGGTAGAAGGGAATAAAAAGAGGTAGATCCTGAGGAGGGAAAATAGTTGTGATGCCCCATAGCACAGTTGCTTAACTGTAGTCTACAGCAATTAATTATACATTTTAAAATAGAGGAGAAGATTTTGAAATGGAAATGATAATATATGAGGACATATAAATGCTAATTGTTTTATTTGATCATTACACACTGTGTACAACTCTATTACTGTACTCTAAATAAATTCAAATATTATATGTCAGTTGAAAGTAAAAATTAGGAACTTCAATTATATCAATAAGACAATGAAGAAAAATAAACATATTAATTAAAAGGAATAATCAGATTAAAGTTAAAGTATTTTGGCTCATATCCAAAATACAAAGGCATAGAATGGTTTAAAGACTGGAAAGAATATACTGGGCAAATGTTAACCAAAATAAAAGAGGCATAAGTGTCTTATTATCAGACAAAATAGAATTTAAGACAAAAAGTCTTTTATTATGCAGAAGGTTCCTAAATAATAATAAAAACTTAAATCACCAGGAAGTTATAGTAACTCTAAACTTGTATGTCCCTAACAGAATATTTTAAATATATAAAGCAAAAATGGGAACCACAGGAAAATCAGTCCACTATAAATAAGGAAAAATAAATTATATCCAGGTTTGACTATTATCATATTCAAGAAAAAACATTTAATAAAGTTATAAAAGTTGAACAACAATAACAAGGTCTGATTTAGTAGAAACCTCCACCAAACTCTGAAAAAATACGTATTTTCTTTAAGCACACTTAGGACATTTACTGAACCAAACCAAACCAGACCAGACCAAACTAGACCAGACCAGACCAGACCAAACCAAACCAAAACACCTGAACTACATTGAAAAGCAAATCTTAATATAACTCAAAGAATTGAGATTCATTTTATAGACACTGATATGTAATCTATGGTTCCCAGATCTCTAGAATTTCTGGAGCTTCTGGTAAATCACTGTGCAAAAACAATTTTGTGGGTTGCTCTGTGTGGAAAAATTCTGGTAGTGTTTGGATGAGTCTACAACCTTTTGCAGAGTCATCTGGAAAGAGGATGGTTAGGCTTAAGTTGCAAGCTGACTTCTGAGTTGGCTACTTTCTACAGTGCCTCTGTATAAATATATATACTTCTTTTGCAGAAAATGCAAAGAAGGAATTGGAGTTGGAGTAAGTGAGGAAAGGCTGGAAAGAATTCAGTTAATCAGGAACTTTCAGTACCCAGCTTCTAGGAAGAGGAGTTATTAGGAATCCAGCTGAACCAAGGAGAAGAGATGTTTAGTTTATTAGAGAGGAATGAAAAATGTTCAGGTGTTGAACTATGTCAGAGTAGGTCAGATGATATGAGTTAATGTGAAACTAACCAACTCTGCAATGACTGTTTCATGCTGTGTCTACAATTTGGGCCATTTCTTCCAGGTGTTATATGCTATATGTACAGCCACATGCAATTTTAATTTTCTAGGTAATATACTCATTTTTGTTTTTTTATTGCTTTTTCTTGTTGTCCAGCCTGTATAGTTGATGCAGCACTTTAATTATTATTTCTGTACATTTACATTTTTACCTAGATGATATGAAAGTAATTGACACACATCTACATCACGAGCCTCCTTTGATTATTCTTCCTTTAAGGAGAGTGGGTAATTCTGCAAGCAGGGATTATTAAGTGCTGGTTGGGCACTAAACTTTACTACTGACATTACCTATTTAGTATCTGTTAAGGAAATAATAAAATGGCAGCTTTTTAGAGCCCATTTGTGACTCATAAAATATGGGTTAAAACCTCTCATTTTATTGCACTTTTACTTCTATAATTATTACTGTAAGTGATAGAACAGTACAGGGCAATCAAGAAATCAACTCTTTCCATTCCTGCAAAGAGCTGCTGATCCTTTCAGAATGTGAACAGATCCTGCATTTGAACATCACCAAGAATGTCTAGAGAAGAGTTGGTCGAAATAAAGTAAAGAGAATAAATGAAAAATAGACAACCAACAATAAATTAACTCTAAAGTAGAGTAATGAAATGAATGCTAAGACTATACACATCTACAGAACTTTTGAGTCCATACAACCTGCTTGTGCCCCGCTTTGCAGCTAGAGATAACCCGGGGGATTTGCTAAGTGTCTCTACAACCTAATTTGCTTGTTCAGAAAGTGGGTGATAAGCATTGTACACAAAGAAGTCTGAATTGTGGGGCACTGAGTGAACTGATGCATGTAAATGCACTAGCAGTACTCCTGACAGATAACAAGTGCTCAATAAATGTTAGTTAGTGTTAATTATTTCCATGGTTTTATTATAGTTGATAATTCTGTTTTCTTTTACATGATCATTAGATTATCATACAGGGTGTCTGATATGTTGTTTGTGAAATTATTTGACTGGCAGACTTTTTATTTTTTCCTGCATTCTGATATGTGTTTGAACTAGTAAATCACAATGGGCTCATCACAGTAAAAGCCTCTTGCTTTATTTGGGAATGGATGGGGAGGTAGTAAATCTAAATATTTTACCTTACAAATACTCGGTGAATGCCCACTGACTTCAAAGCACTGTCATTTAGTAGTAAGAATAAGCCATGGTGGCTGCTTTCAAGAATTTATGGTGTAATATTGTACACAGATACAGACACTATTGCTGTCAAATGATAGAAAGAACTAAGGAGGGATTTGTAGGGGAAGGGGGAGTATGCCTGGATTAAGATTCAGATTTAAATTAAACCAATATTTAACCAATAAGCTACTGGATTTCAGGCACTTCTCTCAGTATTCACTGTTATTTCGTATTGAACCAATCACCCACAGCTTTAAATTGGAACATTAGTTATTGTGATATGCAGTAATCACTTTAAAATCCCATTGCCATAGTGTTATTTAAGATACTTCTGCATTTCAAGTCAGGAGAAAAGATAAAAGGATCTTTAAAAGAAAGTTTGCATTGCGGCTTAGAGGACTCACTTTTCTGCTTTTTCTTAGATGTTGTATCATCATTCATTCATTCACTTCATTATGTCATTCACTCTTGCTATATGCCCAAAACTGTGCTAAGAATTCAAGATTTAAAGATGAGTAAGTGATATTCTCTGGACTCAGGAGGTTCACAGTTTAGTAAAAACAACAATGATGTATCAGCAGAAATATTATATCATGTGATAAATTCTATAACTGAGGAAAGAAAGAGTGATGAGTATGTAGCTTTCATTGAATTAGTTCTAAATTGTCTGTGGGGAAAATGGAAAGTTCGTGACTTGTGCCTTTGGGCTCATTGATGCCTTGGGTGCTTCTGTAATCCTTTTCTACTATACACACCCAGGTTTATGCTGAATACCAGCCCCAGGGAGCATGGTTTCCCTTTTTATTCATCATCTAATCCATCCCCCAAAGTATTAATTACTGCTAGTTTGATATTTCTCCTCTTGCAGGGCAGAGTTTCAAAAGGCGCACCTTGAAGAAGCAATAGTTTCAGCGCAGAATGAGGAAAGAATATGTTAGAGGTCTTCGGTGGGGGCTCTGCCTATCCCTCCATAAAGAGTCTTGTGTCTTGGTGAAAAGAATGGATCTGGAAGATGGACAGGACTGGTTTTAATGCTCTTTTTAATCTTGAAGTTTTGTGCAAGTTATGTGGCCTCATTCAGTCTGTTTCCTCATTATTACTATGGAATAAGAATTGCCATTTCAGAGAGTCATGCAAATAAAGTCTGAGCTGCCTAATGCAATGTTCTGTATGTTGCAGACAAATCACAATGTGGAGAAAACAATGATAGGTACTTGGGTTGTGTTTAGTCGTACATTCACTAAACAGATGTTAATTGAACTTGTAGCCCTGGCTATGTACTGAGGTAGGCATTTTGGATCTCCTCCCCGTCATGTTCTTCCAACTGTTTCCTGGTACTTTCCGTATTATAATGAGCTTAGAAGTGTCTATAGATAGGAACAAGAGCTGATAATGGACTCTGAAACAAGAGAAAATTAGTGTAATGAATTCACTGATCTTTCAGTCGTTTAGGTGTTTCTAAAAAGATTAAGCATATGTCTTCTGAAGAATCTTTTTTTGGTCTTTTTTGAGACAGTCTCGCTCTGCAGCTCAGGCTGGCCTTGAGCTCACTTTGTAGCCCAGGCTGAACTCGCAACAATCCGCCTGCTTCAGCCTACTGAGCACTCATATTACAAGCATGTGCCACCATGGCCGGCATTTTCTGAAGATTGGAAGACTGTTGTACATTAATACAGTCTTTTGGAATTGCTGAAAGCTTTCTTGTTGGGATAGCGAGGAATGAATTTTAAAGCTCTCACATCCATTAAGATATTTAGCAAGTCATGGTATAACTGTGATGTGCTTCCAGGCCACTGCTGACTCTTCGTTTCACACCCAGCTTTTTCTAAGATGTCCACGTGACTAAAGGAAAACTTGGTACTGTTGTTTTGCCGTTATCAACTTCATTCTCAGTGAAGGGAAGTAAGCCTAGTAGACACTGGCAAAAGAAAAAGCAAAAAAAAAAACAGGAAGATTTTTAAAGTTTTCCCCTTTACCCTGTTAACATGGTTCTCGCTAGATAGGGTGAAGTAGCTTTATTTTTTATAGTCAATCAAGTAGCCATCATTTGAAGTTGGCTTACATTTTTGTGGTTGGTTTTGTTTTTAATATACACAACCTGTTTGTCCTCAAGAACAAAAAGATATACCAAATGTTGTGTTTCCATGTTTACTATCATAGATGGATTTAAAAATTGAATAACTTAATAATTGTGGAGATGATCTGTGTACTTTTGTTTATCAAATATATAGGTATGATACAATGACAGAATTTTTCGGTGTAGGGCATAGGAAGGGTGGGGCCAGATTAAACACACAATCACATTATTTTGTAGCTCTACCCTGTGCATAAGTACATGAGTGCTAGGTCTGTTGTATTAATTCTATGTTAATAGTATCATTGATTAAAGCATCAGAAATACCAAAGTAAAGCTAAAATCCTCAAAATGAAGAACAATAAAAAGGTAAAATTAACATTTTACCTCATCAATTTTTGCCTCCACTGTGCGACAGTTTTTAAAATTTTCAGAAATTATTGACATACAATTAACTGCATAGATTTATTGAATTTTGACACTCATCACAATCAAGCTAGATATTTCTACACCCTTGAAAGTTGTCTGTGCATCTTTATAATTTTTCTTCCAGTCTTTCCTCAGCCTTCTTCATCACTCAGATAATTGTATATCTGCTTTGTGTCATTATGATTTGGTTTGCATTTTATAGGATTAAGTATCACCTGTAGTCATTTTTTTCTGACTAAATTTAGGATAATTATTTTGAGTTAATTTGTGCTATTGGATATAGCAATGGCTTGTTCTCTTTTTTAATCCTAAGTAAAATTAGTTTTCTTGCTATTGCTGAGTAGCAACTCACCATATAGATGTAGAAAAACCTCTTTATACAATCATTTAACCATGAATATTTGAATTGTCTGTCTGGATGGTTACAAATAAAATGACAAATACATACTCATAAAAAATAGAAGTTGAAAAAATTGAACATTGCTATGCAAGTCTTTGTGTAGACATGTGCATCTATGATAAATGTGTCTTTGCTGAACACCTAAGAAGGAACTGCTGAGTTGCATCATACAGTATGTTTAACTATAAAATTGTTAAGATGCCTTCTAAAATGATTTTATAGGTTTATATTCCTTCTATCAATATATAAAAGTACCAGTAAGTTTGCATCTTTCCCAATACTTTGTGTGGAGAGTATTCTTAATTTTAGTCATTTTTCTGGAAATATAGTGCTTTTAATTCATATTTCCTTAATAATTGATAATATTGGCAAGTATTAATGTGCTTATCATTGATCTGTACATTTTCTTTTGTCAAATATCAGTTAAAATCTTAACCTGGATTTTTTCCTTTGAATTAACTGATAAGTTCAACATATATCTCAGATATGTCTTTTTTCATGTAGCATATGTTTGTAAGTATTTTCTCCCAATCTGAAAATCTGTCTTCATTTTACAACAGTGTCTTTTGAAGAACAAAATTTTAATTTCGATGAAGCCCAATTTGTTATTTTATCTTATAGTTTGTGTTTTTAGTGTTGTATTTAAATCTTTGCCAAACCAAAATGTCATTAAGATTTTTCCTATGTTTATTTCAGAATTTTTGTGCTTTCAAGCATTACATTTAGTTCTAAGATATATTTTGAATTAAATTTTGTACTACAAACTATTGCTTGACAGGTCTGCCTCTGCCTGCTGGGCACCGCCACTGGAAGGCTCCTTCCTGCAGGCAGCCAGCAGGAGCAGGGATGCACAGCCAGGTAAGCCCCGTGCACCTGTAGCCCATCACTGGAGGCCTTTGGTTCCTTCAAGCAGCCATCACACACTGGGAGAATCAGACAAACACACATCTGTGTGCCTGCCACCATTGTGGGAGTCCCAGTGCAGACATGCAGGCTGAGAGAAGCAGCCCCCCCACCATGCACCTCTGATCACTGGGAAAGCCCCAGTGTAGTTACACAGGTCTGCAGAAGCCTACTCCATGCCCTGCTACCTCCCTGTAAACTTGAGGTCAGGGAACCCAGGTGCCTGTCCCATTCCCCTAAATGTCAGAGGGGATGCCAATGTGCGAAGTGCTTGGGGCCCCACAACCAGCTTGTTGGGAGGAACCCAGGAAAATGTCAAGACAAAGGAGCAAAAGGCAATCTCAGACCTCCAGCCCACACAGAACAAGTCTGGGAAGAAATGGAAGTCACAGTCACACACCTGAAATCTCTGAGAGGATAATAACTGAAATAAAAAGAGAACTTCGTGAGATTGTAAAAGCAATCAAATGAGAAATAATGTCTCATGTAAAAGAAGAAATCACCAACAATGAAAGAATTACTCAGCATATCTAAAGAACACATAGATAAAAAAGAAGAACGTAGGAAAATGATGGAAACCTTGAATGAACAATATAGAAAGGAATTACAATGCATGAAACAGATTCAAAGAGAGATCCAGGAAATTAAAAAGTCATTCAAAAGCTAGCAAAATCACTTGAAGAGACTGAAGATAGACTTTCAAACATTGAAGATAGGATTTCAGCTAGTGATCATGAAAAGAAACATATCTTAAAAATAACAAGGGATAAGGACATAGCAATTCAACGGCTGCAAGATGATGCAAAGAAGCATCATTTAAGAGTGATAGGTATCAGTGAAGAATCAGGAGTCAACACAAATTAAATTAAAAGGCTATTTACAGAAGTAATAGCAGAAAACTTCCCAAACATGGGACAAGGATCTGGCATGCAGATAAGTGAGGCGTATAGAACTCCAACTAGCCATAACCAAAAGAAATCCATACCCAGACATATAATAAAGATCCCAGAAATTCAGCACAAGAACAGAATATTAAAAGCTGTTAGAGAAAAGAAACAGATCAATTATAAAGAAAAGCATTTAGGATCATGGCAGACTTGTCAACACAAACCATCAAGTCACGAAGAGTTTGGAGCGATATATTTCAAATCCTGAAAGAAAACAACTGCCAGCCAAGATTGATATACCCTGCAAAACTATCTTTCAAAATTGGTGGAAAAATAAGATACTTCCATGATAAAAAACAATGGAAGGAATTCATGACCACCAAACCAACCTTATAGAGAGTGCTAAAAGATATACTAGAGAGACATAAAAATGATCATGGTTCCAGGAACAGCAGCAGAGGAAGACTGCCAAACAAGACAGGCAATTGAGTGAAGGAGAAAAGTGGAGGGCCAACAACAGGAGTATTGCATGGCAGACACAAACCAATGTATGCTGGTTGTAACCATTAATGTAGATGGCCTCAGGTCAGCAATAAAAAGAAACACAGAGTGGATCAAGAAACAAGCTCCATAGATATACTGTATACAAGAAACACATTTAACTGGAAAGGAAATTCATAGACTGAAAATTGAAGGAGAGAAAACAGTTGTTCCATGCAACAGGAGTCCAGAAGAAAAAAACAAGGGTAACTTGCCCATCAACCAGAGGATGGATAAGAAAACATGGTATTTTCATATAATGGAAAGCTACATGGCTATAAAGTATGATAATCTCAAGGGTCTTGTAGGTAAATGGATGAAACTGGAGATCATGTTCATGGGTGTAACAATTTGAACTCATACGAGTGAACCCTAGCATAAAAAACAGAAGGACTTAATGTGATCCAAAACACAAAATAGTTATTATAAAAGTGATGGGGGAGGAAACACCTGGGAGGGAAAAAGTGGTAACTACTGTTAATTTCTTATTGTCTTGTCTTGAACTCTTGTATTATTTTCACAATTTTGTTAAGTTTGGTTCTGTTCTTTCTTGTTTTGTTAGAATTACTTTGTCTGATGGTATAGGCAGCTATTTTGAACATAATGGCATATATTATGGTTACCGTGGTTGGTTTCTTATTATCTTGTTTTGAAGTCTTATCATGCTTTCATTCATTTGTTTAATTGGTTTTATTCTGTTTTGTTTTGTTTGATTTTATTACATGTGATGGTAAGAACAGCTATTTTGAGGAAAATGAAACATTATTATAGCCATTACTGATTTCCTATCATCTTGTTTTGAAGTCCTATCCTGCTTTTATTCTTTTGTTTTGATTTGTTCTATTATGTTATGCTTTATTTGAATTTATTCAAATAAAGTATGGACAACTTTTCTGAAGAAAATGAGATATTATAGTAACCATTGTTCATTTCCTGTTACCTGGTTTTGAAGTCCTGTACTGCTTTCATTCTTTTGATTGGTTTTATACTATTTTGTTATGTTTAATATTATTGTGTGAGAAGGTATGCTCAACTGTTTTGAAGAAAACAAGAAACATTATGGTAGCCACTGTTGATACCCTGTTGTCTTGTTTTGAGTCCTGTGTTGCTTGCATTGTTCTATTCTAATTTGCTTTGTTTTGTTTTGTATTTTTCTCTTTAAAAGAAAAAAAATTTAGAACAAGCCATTGCTTACCAGAATTTTAAAAAGATTTAAATGTTAAGTTATACTGAACTCTTGAATCCAAAGACTCAATACTGTTAAAGTGTCAATTCTCCCAAAATTTATTTAGTAATTCAACAGAATTTCAATATCCAGTAGTCTTTTTTTTTTTGTAACAAGCTTATTTAAAAATTTATATGATACTGGAAATACTTACAGTAGCAAAAATATCTTGAAAAAGAACAATATATTTAGATGACTTACAATACCTAATATCAATATTTACTGTAAAGCTATAGTTTTCAAGAGGATGCAGAATCAGAAAATAGATGGAGAAACAGATTAACAAAACAGAATATAAAATTCAATTTTAAACCTACACATTTGGTCAACAAGTTTTAACAAAAGTACTAAGACTGTTTTGGGGGGGCAAATGGTGCTGGAGTAGTTAGATAGTTATATGCAATAATAAATCTTTATCTATGGATATTTTGATGAACTACTCTCAAGAACTTGATAAAATATCATGATGTGTAGGAGTTCCAAATAAAAATAAATGATTCAAAATAATACTTCAATTGAAAAAGGTAAAATACTGAATTGAATTTTTACCAGATAACTGAAGAAAATTCATATGAAGGGTTATATAGATAGTAATCAATATTGAAAAATGCAATTCATTAGGATTTGGCTTAACTTCTATAAAAATACACAAAATCCTAGTATACTTCAAATATATAGAAAATAGAAACAGCCAAGTCATGTGCTCTATCATTTTGTCTATATAGGCAGACCAATTTATAAATATACTTTATTAATAAAAAGTAAGATTAGACTGCTTTAAAACAGCTTGGCCAATCAATAAAACAAACACTTTTGTGTCACTATGCTTATGTTTCTTGTGTTTAGATGGAGCCTACATAACAAATATTACAAAATTGAGATTGAAAGTGAAATATGTACTAATTAAGAAGGAATTCCTTTGTAATCAACTCTGTTAATGCTACTTGTATGTAACTGCATTCTTCCCTGTTCTCTCTCTCATTGCAAAAGTAATGAAAACCTATGTTCGTTGTGTATCTTTTCCCATTTAAACTTACTGGATTTATTAAAGCTTTGCTGCTTTCCATACCAGTAGATGGCATTCTTATTCTTGTTTTTATTTAATCAATTTAGGTTCCTGATAAATGTAAGGCTGAACTAGTTGCTTTAGTTCAAGCTCAAGATGTCCAATTTCTAATGGCCATGGAAAGGCAAGGAACATACTAAAGATAAGGATAAAATCGCACAGTCTGGTAAGCCAAGATATGCCCAAGAAATCACTACTTCTGTATTTTACACTTTGTTGGCTTGGCTAGTGTCAGGTTGAGCCAGGTAGCTTCAGCCTGTGTGGTAGACTGAAACTTACTTATTCCAATAACCTCATCTCTCCAGTTGAGCTCAGCTTCTATAGGTTAACTCTGCAACCTCTGAGTGTGACTCAGGCTGCAGCCTGATTCTGCTCCTCTCCCTCCCTGTGGGATGCATTCCTGGGGTAGAAGATCAGTGGCTTTGTGGCAAAAGGGTAAGGTCTTAGGTCTCATGCTGGCTATCTCGGCAGTGTTCCAGTCTCCAGCCACAGTCTCCATCCTGCCCTGCTTAGAGCATCCACACACAGGCGCTGCCTCAGGCTGACCTTACCCTCAACAGGGCAAGCTGCGGTTGACCTTATAGCTGGTTACACTCAGTTGCCATCTGGCTCCTTTACCAGAGAAAATACACGTGAATGCATTCACTTTACACCCTCCTGTGTGGAGGACAAGGAATTTGAGGCCAGCATTTTTGCTCACTACCTATGTGCACCTCATTACCATGCCTGTCATTCTGCTGTCCTTGGCATATTCTGGGTGGAGGCACAAAGCAAAGAAGCATCTTCCTGTGATTCCAAATGGGAAATAAGCCCTGAGGCCCCTGTTTTCAATTTATCCTTCTGGGAATGGCTACATATTCACTAGATCTTTAAGAGGCAGGCATGCCACTCCTTCCTCTGTCTCCCTTGAGATCTTCAGCCCCTTTCTGTGCTCCCAGAAAGGGTGATTCTTTTGAGAGCCTCTCTTAAATTCTTTTGGTTGTTGTTCTGTTCCTACTTCTTCCTTTAATTCATGTTTCACAGATTATCTTTGTCCTAGATCAGTGTTACAACAACACATCCACTTTATGATAAGGGAGAAATAAAAGTAAAAGAATTCGTTCTAAAAAGATGTTTGTCTCATATGTAGAACCATGAATCCCTCAGCCATGGATATAGAGTGATGTAAAGGTCTTATTGTTGACTCAAATGTCGTGAGTGGTGTGATTTTCCAAAACTATGGATATTCTTGGTAACAGTCTGAACATAAAGCGTGTATTTATTCCTTAGCCTGGCTCTGCAGCTGCCATCCTGGAAAGCCAGTGCATACCAAACCTGGGCAGATAATAATGTGTGTGTATTTGTAAAATGAAATCAGGTAGCAACCATACTTTCATTAATGCAATGATATAAAAAATAGTAGAATAGTTATTCTTTGTGCAAGATGATCTTGTGCATTACCAGGTACACAAAACCTCTATCCCTGCTTAGTTATTGTCATTGTGTCAAAAATGCCCCAATTTCCCTTCGAGGGGCAGTAGTAGTTTCATTATGAACCATTGTTTTCCATAATCCCATTCCATAAAATAAGTTTCTGCAAATCACAGATTTGACAAAACTCTGCAGAATTAACCTTTTATTTATATTTTTCCAAACATACCAACATCTATGCCTTGGGACTTTTGATAGAAAGCTGTCCTATGACTGATACATCTGGGAACCCTGAGTTTCCTGGACTGTTGTTAAAAAACACCACAGAACCATACAGTGCTTCCTTCTGTTCCTGTTGCTTTCCCATGTATCTACTGACCTATTTTCTCATTGATTTGAATGAATTCTTAATACCTTTCAATTAGGAAATAGAAAAGTGAAGAACCACAGAGGCCACATGGCTCATATTGCGGGATGAAAATTAGGTGGACTAGGACCAGGGCTTCAATTTTTTATGTAGAAATTTCCTACTATGTCATGTTATTACTACCTTATAAGTTAGTTCTTTGCCTTTTTATTTGGAAATTAGAGTCTGTTACCTTTGGGATTATTGTTGATGCAAATCAGTTCAGCAGGGCTGTGCATGGATGAAAGGATACATTAATTTCTTAACCTGCAGACTCATTAGGTGGGAATCCAACTAAAGCTGCAACCGTCTCACTAGGTCCAGCCAAGGAAGCCTTTCAACTATACTCATAGCTATTTTTTGGATGCAAAGATGCTGTGATTTTCCTTGGTTTCCTATTCCATATTTAGAAATTTTTGTAGTAAGGTTTTTTGTCTGATCTCTGTATTTTTTGATACAGAGATCAGACAAAATCAGAAAGTTTTCATTGTGTAAGTTTCCAGATGCTGACATGAACATACATCTTGCCTGAAATCAGATAGTAAAGTGGTTCAAATGTATGAAACAGAGCTGGAAATAATGTTACCTTTTTCTCTTAATGTAGTTAAATCCTGTTCAAGGGGAGACAAATCAGTGTCTTCTATACAAAATTAGAGAAAAAAATCTGCATCAAGAACAAATTTTATGTTCCAATCCACTCAGTTTGAGTACGTCTGATCTACCTAAATGTTATTCTTTCTAAATCAGGAGAAGAACATTGAGGATAATGGT
Source organism: Dolichotis patagonum (assembly GCA_004027295.1). Lineage (NCBI taxonomy): Eukaryota > Metazoa > Chordata > Mammalia > Rodentia > Caviidae > Dolichotis > Dolichotis patagonum. The sequence continues at coordinate 14,448 of PVJX010019675.1, read as the reverse complement.
TGAGTTGTGAATGATGAAATCTGTATGTGTGTTAGGGAAAGACTGCATATGTAGCAATTGACTTAACAAGGTGTGTAGCCCTGTGTACATTTATGTCTGAGATCCAAATCAAGCCCTTAGCAGGCAAGATTCTTTAATATAAATGCGAAATAGGCTTTATTCTGCCATAATGACCTGCAGCCTCTCAGACATGACTCTCCACAGACCGATCACTCCTCGGAAAGGCTGGCCAGCTCACCAAAGCAATTATCTTTTATTTATGCAGATCAGATTGTGACAATCCTTGGAATTCTTTGTTTTATCCCTCTCTGTTTTTAAAGTCTCCTCATGTGGTGACTTTTTCTTTTTCTGCATAGGCAACTCCCCAAACAAGCATTTTTGTGACTTTCCAAGTCATCGAATGAAAATACTAGAGGATAATTTAGTTAGCTTATATTACTCTGCAAAGAAAAGAAAACTGTTTTAATTTCAGAGGCCACTGGATAAAGGAAGAAGAGAAAATTCCCTATTTTTCAAACCACACAGGAAGATATGTACTGTGCCAACATACTAACCAGCACCAAACCCCAATAGTTTACACTTTCATTATTGAATATACCCTGTGGAGTTTTGAATCTGGCTCCAAAATTTTTTTTCGTAGAAATTTCTTACAAATGACCTTATTTCAATGGATTTGCCTTTAAAAGCCTTAGCTTTTGTCTTTTTTCGTTTCCCATTAGTCAATATTAGCTACATATTCATGAGTGAGAATTTAGCATACTTCCTATTAAAAAAAACAGTGGTAACTTTTTCTTATGAATATGCTGCCAGCAATCTTTTCCTCTGGGGAGGGGTGGTGTTCAACAGTAGCAGTTGAAAGAAAAAGAAAAGTATATTATATTCAAGTGTGACAGTTTTGTCTCCTTTGCATATTACTTTCCCCCCCATATGATCTTCTTTCTAGTTTTTATCTAAACTAAGTAGCAAGAAGGAAACCCACTGAGAGATCAAGCAAGAACCCTGGTAGGAAGGATTTTCCCACTTGATTTGGGGTAGTGCTGAATTCAGCGGACATCCTTAGGGTTCTTATTCTTGCATTTAATCCATAAGCATTTTATTGAATGCTAATTAAGGTTTACTTACACTGTTGGATATTATAGCAGATGTAAGAAAGAATCAAATGTAATTCTTGTCTTCATTAATGTGATAAACATCATTTGCGATCCACTGGCAAAAAAAAAAATTACTGAACTAGCAGTCTCAGTGGTGTTTGCCCTCTAATGTGGAAGTCAGCCTGAGTAAATGACGGTGGATGCAATGGAGGACAGTAAGTGCACTTGCTGTCAGAGAAGAAGTCCTGGGTGCTATGGGAGAATTAAGCGCAGGGCACAAACTGAGTGTGTATGTGCAGGAGTCAGCAAAGCTTTTCCTCAATCAATAGAGTTTATATTGAGGTGGAAAGCATGGGACCAAGTTAGCCCTTAAGGTGGAAGGCAATAGAGACTAGGAAGACAGGATGACACCTTGTATGAAGGTTGAGCAGCTGAGGAGCCTGTTGGAATGGAGGAATCAAAAGAAAGCTCTAAGCCAGGTGAGAGCAGATCTCCTCTGGTTGTTCACATGATAAGTTTGGGGTGCTGTTGGTAAGTGGCTGCTCTCTGTTGGCAGTGACCATGGGCAATCTACATTGAGGGGGAAAGCAAAACGCAGGATGGGGAGAAGAGTTCAGAAGGTAAATCCTTTCAGATGGAAGTAATATAAATAGTTGATAACCCATCAAATATTAATTGATGATAAGAAGAAGAACATGTCTTTCCACAAGCAAGGCATCACAGAGCTACTGAGAGGGGCTTGAATTGTATTGCAGGTTCCTTACTAGGTATTGTATGCAGTGTATTAAGAATGAGATTTTAGTTGTTGATTTAAGGCAAAGATTAAGAATACGGAAAGAAAAAATTTCTTTGGACAATGGAGAAGCAAAAGTTAGAGGACCTGGGCAGCCAGAGACTGCAGGGAGACCAGGGTGGAGATTTCTTTACCTACAATGCTTATTACCTTGGTACTGTCCCAAATCAATCAGGGCAACATTTGATATACCCATCTGCAATTAAACAGGGAGTCCCCATGATTTACTAGACATGAAATTTCCTGTTGCCTTCTCCTCTCTGGTCATCATAAAAAGCATTTCTTACCTCAAGAAAGGAAATTAAAGTGAGACGTGGATGGGATTGAGAATAGTTGACAGTGGAATAGTTCTGAAAGAACAGTAGCTAGGTGTCTTAAGGATAGGGCAATATTTGTTTGTTTTAAATTTACAAATGTAATGAAATATTGCATTAAATTGCCATACATTCATGACTAGTTTCTTAGGGCATTTATTTTTCTATTTCTTTTTTTAAACTTTAAAATTAATGAATAACTCTAGAGGAACCAATCTAAACATGCTTTATAGCTTTACTTTATGATAGATCAGGATTATTATCTAGTTTTTGAGACGAAAAACTTATAAGAGAGCCTACATTTGCCTTCATTCATGCAGAAAGTCAACAGTGAAGTCTGTAGTGCAAAGAAGTCCTAGGAATTCAGAAAGGAAAATGCTTTAGATGACGGCAGAGACCGAAACGGAGATAAAAGATAATGATAATGATGATGAAGTACTCTACAAACTCATCTGTTCCGTAGGGCTGAGATCTGCTTAAGCAGAACTTGTCATCCTGTACTGACACTCTTCTTGATGCAGCTTTGACAAATAATGCTAGTTTAAGACAAATAAGTTTCATATTTAAATGAATCACTGAAAATGACCATTCAGTCTAAAATTTCTATGTTCCAGGATAAAAGCTCCTATCACAAGTCAACCTATGAGAACATGCTCCTTATTTATAGCATTCTGGGTAAGGCGAGCTATCTCGTTCACATGCAAGAAACTATAATGCATCTTTCACATTTAAAGTGCTCTCTGAAGCTTTCTGCTTCACAACCTCTCTCCTCCTTTCCCTGTTACCTCTAAATTTTTCATACCATCTTGAACATCTCTCAAAGAATTGCAAATTCTAGCTGGAACATGATTAATTTAGCATGTGGCCTCCTCCAATGAGTGCTCTGCCGTCCATCCTCCTTAGACAAGGCTACCTCTGCTCTTGGCTCTTAGCAGAAAAAGTGAATTAAGGAGGGGCATGGGTTGTTCAGGTGTGCTGCTTGAAAATGAATTTTTACTGGCAGTGCCACAAAGTCAAAACAGTGGTGTCACAAAAGCAAAATTACAATATATTGTTCACTGGGAAGCACAGTCACCCAACCTCCCTCTCTCGGTTTGCCAAGAGAGTGTCTATTATTCTTTATTTGGAGGTGAAAGGCAGAACACAGGCATTTCTCCTCCTTAGACTTTCTACTTTATTTTGTTCATGTCTCTAATACTTTTGTATTTATTGCAATACCTTATTTTTCTATGAGAAAGATCACCTCTTTTTAATACTAAAAGAAGAAACACATTTGTTTCACTTTTGAAGTTATTTTAACAGAATTCAATGGGGCTGCACCATGGAGGTCAGTGCCACTGCAGTGACAGATGACTCCTGTAGCACTTGCCATGGAAATCTGCTGCACATTAGCTTTTAGATTTTTCTAAGGAATGTGCTTATCAGATATTTACGGTATTCAGCAAGTGCCTGGTACGTAGTCAGGTGTACGTAGTTAGATCGGTGATGACCTTGATGTCCAGGGTGATGAGGACGACGGCAATGAAGGCATTCTGGTGTTCCCAACATATCACTAAAGCAACCTATTGATAAGGCAAGGCTAAATTTCTTCTTGTTGCAGTAGGGAGGGCAGTGCTTCTACAGAGTGCCTGTGTAAAGTGGGCATGCTAATGTCACCAAGTCTGCCTGAAGATTGGTCTTCCAAAGCTAAGTCATAGTGGAGACTGGAGGAGTTCAGGATAGGTGTCCTGCGAATGTGGAAGGGGGACATTAATTGGGACTGGGTTACAATGATAAACAGTTTAAGATTGCTCAAGTCAGCAGTTTTGAAAGACTCAGGGGAGGAAATTTGTCTGATTGCAGAAAGGAACAGGTTGATGTTAAGTGTGATTTTCAGGAAGTTACTGGACCTAACAATAAAATTATTTGCAACATTTATTTTCTTGAGCAACAATTTTCTGAAGTAGTAAGTCAGTGAAGTCAGTGAAATACATAGCAAAATGATGTCAGTGAAAACTGAAGTAAAGTCGCATTAACTCACGATGAGCTATGTGAGTAAATGATCTTCATTCTTCTTTCTCCTACTATTCCCATTTCTTCAACCTTCTCATCCTTCCTTTTTTTTGTAAAGCTTAAGTCATTTGCTCTTCAGGATTAGTTGTTTGAGAGTAAACGCACGCATGCATGCGTGCGTGCGTGTGTGTGTGTGTGTGTGTGTGTGTGTCTGGCCTTTTATAATATGCAAAAGTTCTTTGTTCAGTTGAGGAGAAAGCTATTTTCAGAACCCATTTTAACTCAAGTGTTGGTGAACTCCTACACATCCTTCAAAATTTAGCTCCTCTGTTGGGTTTCATGGTACATGCCTCTATTCACAGTACATGCCTGTAATCCCAGAATTCTGAGAGGGCAGAGGTGGAAGGATGGAAATTCAAGTTCAGCCTAGATAATTTAGTGACCCAGTGAGACCCTGTCTCAAAATAGAATATGAGAAAGTGCTGGGAATATAGCTTAGGTTGAAGGGCCTAGGCTCAATCTCTAGTAGCATGACACACACACACACACACACACACACACACACATGCACAAGACGTGAAGCCATCGAAGGTAGTTAAGAAAAACCAAGGTTTGAGGGAGAAGTACAGCAACTTCCGTCTGTGATCTGTGTGACAGTTACTATTACCTGGGAAATCAGATGGTAGCTTGGCTTGGCTTTTCTCTAATTCCTGGCATTATGTTTGGAACCAAGTTATATTTAATTAATTAATTTAATTAACTTGAATCACATCACACTTTTCTTGTGTTCATGAGCTGTAGGAGACAAAGCTAACAATTGGGTTATGTTGGAATCAAGAGAAGCTGACTTCTTAGAGATCATTCCTAAATTAGTATCAAGTTTCCTACACGTCTCCTCCAAAGTCCTGACGCCTCATGTTTACAGGCCAGAGATGAGGAGAAGGTCGGAAAACCAGCTAAAAAGTACATGAGGGGGTGCATGGGTGTGACCAACAGTGTGGTACTGGAGCATCCATCTCGGAAGCCAGTTACCACAGTAGATAGAGGGGATGGTCAGTATGTGCAGAGAGAGGCAGGGGGCTTTAGAAATGAAGGTGGATTGAAGACCCAATCTACTCTGCTTACCAAGGAAAGAAGGCTGGTAAATCATTTACATCACTGAAAAGTACTTGACATCTTTGGTATCTAAAAGGTTAAGCTATCGATTATCTGGAAACCTGCTTGCCCACAATAGCTCTCTATTATTACACTATGCCTCAAACAGTGTTTCTTTTCCTTTCCTTTCATTTCACTTCATTTCCTTTTCTTTTTCCTTCTTTTCCTTTGCGTTTGTCCCTCTGCTCTTCCCTCTTGTTCTTTCCCCTCCCCTTCTCTTCCCTTCTTTCTTTTCCCTTTTCTTTTCAATACTAGGGATTCAACCCAGGGCTTTAGCACTGAGTTGGTTATAGCTCCAGCTTCAACATTTAAAAATTTCTGTGTAAAATATTTAGACAGGGTCATCCTAGGTCACTAAGTTGCCCAGGCAGGCTTTATACTTGTTACCCTCTTTTCTCAGCCTCCCAGGGTTCTGGGATTAGAGGTGTACCCTGCCATACTTGAGCCAAGATGTTCCTTAATGGTACTTACTACTATTGCCTACCAAAATCCTGTTTCCTTCAATATGGTGGTGTGACTACTGTGAAGAACTTATGGAATTTCTAATTGAGCTAGTTAAGAGGCTGCCGACAGAAGTCAACTATCTATAGAGAACAGGAAAGAAACTATTGAGTGTTGACATGGGGGTAAATCTGGGAAGGATCATGAAAATTTCTTGAAGCTGAGCTTGTTATATGGGTAAGATTTCAAAGTTTCCATCTGCTTGGGGCTGGTAAGTGGACAAAAGGGCACTCTGGAAAGAAAATCTCAGTACAAAGTCTAGGCAGTCTAGTGATTGAATAACTGCTGATAAGCTGATGTCACTAACGGAAGTTGTTCTCAAAGTCATAGTGCAGGAAGCAGCAGGGGCAGGCCATGGAGGCCAGCAAAGGCCCTTGCGGGGGTTTTTTGTGCAGTTAAGGATTGAAGAGCAGAGCGATCGAAGAAAGGATATGGCTGTGTGGATCTGAATGAAGTTCGTGTTCAGGAAGTAGCACAGGGACAGAAGAAAATTCGTTTAGGAAGAAGTAAGGGGCGAGTGGCAGGGAGAAGTGGACACAGGAGACAAAGAATAGCCCTTTCCATTTAGAGGATGGTGAAACTGGCGCAGATAGAGATGAATTAAGTGGAATATGAGGTGATCTGCAGAAAATGCATATGTTTCTGTTTTTTGTTCTTTTAAATTTTCATAATATTTTAGTTTTATTGGTAAAGTACAGCAATACTTTTTCTCTTGCAAAGAAATGTCAGCAGGCAGAAACAAGGTTTTTGAGCTATGATGTGCAGTGTAGTTGTTGGATAAGTTTTACTCTTCGGCCCATGCACTCAAAAAAGAACTCTTGCTGGGGCACACATTTCAACTGTGTGTTTCTGTATCCTACAAGGGAATTGAAATGCACCACTTCAGAGTGAATTAGGAGTGAGTTTATACATTTTTCTCCTTAGTAGAACTCAGATTGTTCCCAGGGAATATGTTTTCCATTTTTCCAACACTTTCCCTTATTCCCCAAACAGATTAGCACATCTCTCTCATTTCCCACTTTGTCATCAAAGCAAGATAGCTTGAGGGAGAGACTGGGTGCAGGGCATGATAATTTTACACCGGAGACAGCGACATATAGATCTGAAGTTTCTAAATTCCTGAAAGACTCTTGGGTGCAAGGCATCTTTTGTGTTCTTGTAAAAATCCATACAATATGTACAGTAATCCATGTAGATGTCTGGGCCCATAGACTTTGCTCCTGGAAGCTCTTATGGTTCAGTGTTTGAAGATATTTTCATATTGTTTCAATAAACAGTTTCACACTTCTAATATATGATAATTAAGAGAAAGTCTTTGTTAATATTCAACAGAACTGACACTAAGAAATGTAGATGTCATTTCTCTTACCTTTTAACACTTTTCTCCCATATTTAATCTCATGGGGGCTTCTTCTCCCTCTCCTCCACCATCTCTACTGCCTACAGACTCTCCAGAACTCTTATACTATTTCACTTCTCTAAGCAAAAACTGGGACAAATTTTCTGATCTAAACCTTGTGCCATCATGAAGAGCTAACTGACTATATCTCATTCGGTAGAGGAAGCTTTGTAAGTAACGTATACATTAGAGTCCACTTGGATAGGATTCCAATTTCACATACATTACACCCAGATATGCCCAGAAAAGTAAGTAGTCAAGTGTGAAGGCAGAGGAGAAAAGAATAACTAAAAGTCTCATTCTTTACAGCCTTTGAGCGAGTTTGCTCTGTTCTTTCTTCTTTACTCAGGGAAGAGTTCTGTCTCTCTGGGAGCGCTTTATGACCTGCACAGGAGACCGTGAACCTCCTGCAGGCCTTTAACCTATCCCTCACCGACTGTTTTGGGGCAGTGACCCTTGCTTTGCCAGTGGCTGCCACCATTTAGGTGAGCTGGTCTCTTCCGCTTGGCCAGCACTTTGATATCATCCTTGTATGACTCACAGTCTGTCCAGGGGGCTCCAGCACCCCCTGATCAGACTCATGGTTCCTTGTACTGTTGGAGCCTCCCCGGGTAGGAAGGAGAGGCTTGTGGGGTATCCTGGGTGCCCTGCTCAACTCTTTAGGATCAGAGAGTGACCGAGACACCACGATCATTCACACTTGCATGTGCATCGTGCTGTTTAGCTGCTGCGTGTCGCCTGTGTGTGGGTTGTCTTTAACAAGTTGCCTTGTGATGTAGCTGGAAAGGTGGGACACCTGTCACTGCGGATTTGGGTCTCTCCTTATCACACACCATCAAGTAGCATAGCCATGTACACTTTGCTGCTGAAAGGGATTCTGCGATAGTTCCAATAACACAACATTAAAAAATATGTATTTACCAGCAGGCACATTGCCTTTATAATTTTGATGGAGTTGTCAAGTAGTTCTGTTAAAATTACTTAAAATGCTTTCGGCTAAAAGTAAGCACAGGTGAAAATGGGAGCAAATGGGAACTAGGTACAATAATGAGCTGAGCGGGGAAGAACATGGGGTTCACATTCCTAAGAAAGTCTAGTGCAGGCGCTGAGGAGCCAAGCGGACGGAGCCCTGGTGGGGCCTCCAGGCCAGGGCTGAGACTTCCGCAGAGCGCTCCTGCTCCTGCCGCGGAGGTTTGCCGGTGAAGAAGCTGTGAAGCAGCGGACTCCGCCGACAAGGGGCGCCACTGTAGGGGCTGAGGAACCAGGGACCCTGGTACTGTTCCACAGGGAGCCACAGCTGGCTCCGGGCTCCCGTTCTGCAGCTGCTCAGGCTTTAGGCCTTTGCTGGCTTTGTAGGAATTATCAGAGCCAGAAAACACTCAGAACAATGGCAGGAGGAGGGAGAATGGGGCGGCCTCCCACGGAGCCCTTTTTCTGCTGCAGGTCGGCGGCTACAGGAAGATAAAAAGCACTAGCCAGAGCTCTTCAGGTAGAAGAGTCTTTTAAAGTCAGCAAAACGCCCGAGTCCATGATAGTCATGATCTAAGAAACACTGCCTTGAAGAAAGTAAGGAAAAAGACCACAGAGGTTGGGATTAAGCAAACATAAATAAAGTATTAAAATGTACCGGTTGAAGGAAATGTAACAAAGAAAGGCATGCAAGCTATTTTGGAATGTGCGCTGGGATAGCGTTTTGAGCACCTTTGTAAATGACCTGCTTTCAGCTCCGACTAAAGATGGCATTCTATTAGCACTTTTTCTAAGTGAGCCTGAAGTTTCACCTTCCATCTAGAGGAGCGCAGCGACTCTGGAAGGGGAAATCCTAGACCCAGCCCAGGGTTTGGAAATGGAGGCGTCATCTGGCAGTGGTGACCTTGCACAAGCATTTTATGGGCCAGGCTCCTGATTCCATCCAGAGGACGTGGGGCCTGGGCAGCACCCAGCCTGGGATCATTCTTTTGAAGGACATCGGACCCTTCCATTTGGGACTGACAGGGAAGACTACGGCAACTTAAGCAGAGGCTGCTGATAGAATTGGAGCCTTAGATCACGCTGGCGCCATTCTGAGGCGGGATGTGGCAGTGACACGAGGCGGATCAATACTTCTCGGATGGTGGCCAGGAGAGTCGAGTCTCCAAAAAGCAGCACTTATGTCAACCAAAGGGAGAAGCCGATAAAAGAAGTTCTGTAAGGTCAAGCTATACCAAAGGGAGCCTTACGCTCTTGAGAACATCAAAGAGCAGAATAATTCTTTGCTCAAACAGAATTTCTCTAGCTAAAGGAATTTTTTGGTTTCTTCTCCAGATATGCCCCATATCACAGTCTTGTAGTTCATTCTGTTATTGTTTCAAACTGGGAGGCAGGATTTTAAAAAATTTAGTTGCAAGATTGCTATTTGAACCTCTCAAGCAATCATAAAGATAGATACCTTGAAGTGAAGTGGTTTTGTTTTGTTTTGTTTTGTTGTTTTTAAGAAGCCAGCCAATGTTTCTTAGAACTAAAAGTACAAATCTACGCAAAGCAGTGAAATGTAATGCGTATAAATTTGAAAGAAATGGAAATTGGGTTACAATAATGCAAACATTTACAAACATAGTTTAGCAAATTGTGGTTTTTTTATCCTGGAAAGGCATTTAAGGGCATGTAAGGGCCTTGTTTTCTGATTCCGTGTCCTGAGGAGTGTTGGTCTTTTTCATTGTCTTGGAACTGCATGCATTTTCCTTACACCAAAATCTCTTGGGAGAGGGCTCACTTTTGGCCATCAGCTCACATTTAGTACAATTTGCAGTGCTGCGTTTTGTACATGTTTTTGTTGTTTTAAACACACAATGAAGACTCTCTTCTGGTACCAATTTTTTTTTTTTTAACTTGATTCGTTGGCATGGTAGAACTCAGCCAGCAGAGATTTTGAAATGAGGATGGCTTTATTTAAGCAGCTGTACTTTGCAATGGAGTATCCTGTAACTTGCCTCCAGGAAAATGTCTGTATTCCCCTGACTGTTTGGCAACAGCTCTTGGTTTTTGACTCTTTGGGGCTGGCTGTCCCTGTGTGCTATCTGATGCCAGCTGCAGCAAACAGAGGTAGATCTCTTTTTGGTGGCCTGCTGATGTCAGGGTCACAGAGGGCTCAGATTCCAGGTGATCCTCCCTGTCAGAACTTTGTTAAGTATTGCTTGTATATCCCACATTTCCTAATTCAGCATCCTGGAAGTCAGGATAATAGCTACAAAACAGTACCCCCCCCCCCCCCATAATCTTGTAGTCTGTAGGGAAGCACCTAAAGTCCATGGCAAATTTCTTTCCAGCAATCCCAGGAATCCTCAGAGGAGTGTCTTGGGTTCTTTTGTCTCACAATCAAACATAGCCAGCATTTTTCTCCTCTCCTGATCCAACTCACTGTGATAATGTTCCTGTTTCCTGGGAAACTCTGCATGGGTCCCCTGTTTCTCTTGCTCACCAGCAATGCCTGTCTTTGAGATGGATGCCCACTGGGGGAGGAGACACATTCTACTCTCACACAAATGCTGCTGCCCACGGAAGGGGACATCTCAGCAGAACACGCCTAACTCTTTGTTGTGAATGTTGGTCCCTATGCTGTGAATGTCTTGCTCTGTGACAGACACTGCTGTAAGACTGGCCCAAGATTGTTACAGCTGCCCACTGATTTCCAGTTTATATCAGCCACCCAGGACCCTCTGATAATCTCTGGTCCCTGTAACACGCAGGATTCTGTGTCTCCAGCCCACAGCCAGAGGCGAATATGTGGCGCATTGTCTTCCCTTGTACCATTCTGCCCCCGTTCCCTCTGTGTTCCCTTTCTAAGGGACTTCTGAGGAGCTTTCCAGGCCTGACTTTGTCCCTACAGAAGATACGCTGGAGGTGTTGGGTTCACAGAGGGGAGCTTAAACCAGGAGCCCGGCTGTAACCCAAGAAGGTTACAAGAGCGAAACTGTACAGGTTAAAACCTCATTTCCTTTAAAGATCTGGCTTCATCTTATATCCTAATTTATTTCCTCCTAGTAGTAAATCAAGCTGAAATTATGATCAAATTGTATTTTGTTTTCAGTGACCCCTACTTTTTCTTTCTTCCTCCCCTTTTCTCAATCTATTCTCCTTGTATGAATAATTATCCCTTTTTCTGCCAATCCACGTTACTTTCTTTTCTTCCCTCTTCCTTTCTCTTTTCCCCCTCTGGTATTTTTCTCTCTTTCCCTTCAGAACCTTTGTGGCGGCTACTGTTTAATGTATTGTGTCATATACTAGGGACATAGATACGATTTTTTTTGAGACAAGATATCACTGTGTAATCCAGGCTGCCTCAAACTCACTATGTATCCCAAGCTGGCCTTAAACTCCAAGCAATTCACCAGTTTCAGCCTCCTCAGAGCTAAGATTATAGGTGTGTGCCACCATAATTATGTTCTTTCAGGAACTTAAAATTCACCCTCATATTTTCCCTTTGATAATTTCTTTTCTTTGTCCTTTCATTTGTACTTTATAAAATTCTTCTCCTTCTCTGAATTGTTACAGTATGCATGCATGATATGTACTCTAAGATTTTTTTGTACTTTATTTTTATATCTCTAGTTGTTGTGTGCTTCCTGGATGGATTATAAATATCTGGAAGGTACTGAGACAATGCCTCAATCTTCTTTTGCATCCATTATAACTATTTAACATATACTTGTTAGCTCCACTTCTCTGTGTGCATTTGTGTTGATTCAGTAAATAAATATGACACCTTAATGTTAGCAAAATTTTGTCATGAAAGGTCTCCTTTTGCCCTATGTTATAACTGTGTTCTAAAAGTGTTTACTATACTCAGATTCTAAGGTGGGGTGGGAGTGCAGTTATTGGTACTGAAGAAGAAATCCTGACCAAATTGCACCCATTTTGTTCAATAAAGCTGCAGGCATTCTGTTCTCTGTCACCGAACTCAGCTAAGTCATATGATTTGGCATCAAATTGAAACTTGTGAGAATGTGCTAAAAACAACTTTGCTACATACAAATATGCTCATCATAAGACACCCATTGTAGAGAGACCCGGCCACAGCCCTGGCGGAATCCAGGAGCCTGCACAAAGAAGCAATCCACCCGCCCTCTTGGTAAGCGCCTTCCTCTGGTGGCGGAGTGAGCCAGGAGGAGACCCAGTAGAGTCTCTTGAACCTACCGGTGCGCGGGCTTGGAATGAAACATCCCAACCCCCACCCCCCATTAGCAACTGGGGACAGAGGTCTGAGCATCTCTTGGCAGGATGACTGTATGCAACGTAGCAAATACAGGGGTTCTCCTCTATCTTCTCTTTGAAAGCAAGTGTTGTTTTCAGTTTTGTTTCATTATGATTATTTGTTTTGCTCTATTCAATATTTTCTTTTGATTTATTTTATAAAGTTCTGTCTTTGGTTTGATTTTGGTATACTTAATTAACTAGACAACTATTGTGAAGATAATGAGATATACGAAGGTATCTATTACTGTTACACAGGTAACTTGCTGTGAGGTTCTGTATCAAATTCACTGCACTGTCTCAATTGGCTTTGTTCTGTCTTGTTCTGTTGTATTTCTACTACCTCCCCCCCCCAAAAAAAAAACCCACCAGAATTATGTAAGGTGATTAAAAAGGAAATAAGAACAAAACAGATCAGTAAGGTACTGAGCAAGCTTAATCATGGTATAACTAAACAGATAATGGACTTGAAAAGCAAAGGGAGGAAAAGAAAGTGCTCTAAAGGATATAACTGCATGTATGTTTAAGTGTGTAGCATTGATAACCGTAATACTGAATTTTTGTTGGATCGTTGAACAGAACTGTTTGTAGCTTCACTGTTTGAATGTCCACTTTGTATGCTTTAATTTTGTAACATGAACAACTATTTCTAAGAGGACAGTATGTAATTTATGAACTAGTGATTTCTTACTATTTTTTTGAAATTCTGTATTATTTTCACCCTTTTTTGTTTTGTTTTTTTTCTCTTTAAATAAAATTTAAAAAAAGACACCCATTGTACTATAGCCTCCATCTAGAAGCTTATCTCACTCTTTTTTTTTTATTTTGAAGATAGTAAAATACAACAAAACAATACAGAACAAAGCCAATTGAGACAATGCAGTGAAATTGCTATAGAACTTCAGAGCAGGATACTGGGATAACAGTAGTAGGTACCAGAGTATATTTTGTTATCTTCACAATAGTTGTTCATTCAATCAGGTATAGCCAAATCAAAAGAAAACCAGAACATTATAATACCTGTAAAAAAAGAATATTGAATAGAGCATAACAATTAATCAAACAAAGCATAACAATGAAAATAATATTGAAATGAATCTGCCTTTGTCTAGAGAAGTGTCCCTACCACCTCCTATTGCTTTATAATGTGTAGCATATTAAATATGAGCCTATGGGAAATGGTCCAAGAGCGCTTTCTACTTTAAATGTGAACTTTTGAAGAACTTTCTCTTCCTCAAAGAGCCAGAACTCAGCAGCTCATGAAGAGTATTAAATAAAGCAATGTGCATGAAATGCTTTTGCTCCCTTTGTTGCAATACTGGCCCTTTACTCTGAGTTACAGCTCCAACTCTCTTTCCATTTTGAGACAGAGTCTTGCTAAATCACTGAGTTGCTCAGGTTGGACTCTAAACTTGCAGTTCTTTTACCTCAGCCTCCCAGATGCTGGGACTGCCAGTGAGTATAACTTTGTTATAATTACTTCTTGATATCAAATTTTTCATAATAATAATGGTGGGGATTATTATCAGCCATCAAAAGAAAGTAATGGAGTATATTAGTCAGCTTTTCATCCCTATAAAAATATACCTGAGGTTATTCACAAAGAGAAAAGACTTACTTTACCTCCTGCTTCTGGAGAATATAGTCTAAGATCAAGGGCTCCCGTTACTTTGGGCCTCAGGTAGGGCAGCGTATCACAACAGGAGTGGGTGGCAGAGACCTCTTACCTCATGAACTGGGAAGTAGAGAGGAGGACGAGGGAGGGATTGAGGTCTCATAATTCTCTTCCAGAGCGTGCTCCCAATGACCTGAGCACCTTCTACAAGGTCTGACTCATTTTTCCTTTTTAAATTATTAGTCTTTATTAGTACATGTTTGCAGTACATAATGGTGACATTCATTGTTAGCAGTCTATACATGTGCATAACACATCTCAATTCTTTTTTTTTCCCTTTTCCCTTCTACCCTTTCCTG
>PVJX010019674.1:0-34534 GCA_004027295.1 Dolichotis patagonum | reverse complement strand
GACGGGCAACTTGGACATTTGTGCTACACCACCAGCCACCTAAGACAGGCACAGGACCAACTGCTGTCCTGCAGGCCCATGACGGGTAAGGCTCGGTCGGGTTCACATATGGAGTCCATGTCCCAAGACAGGCGCTGTCTTCACAAGGCCTGCCATACTCCTGATTTTATAAAATGATAAGGGAGGAGATGTAGGGAGCAGCGTGATAGCCTCACTGCTGCCGCCCCATCCCGCCCTCCTGTGGGCATTTGGTGTGTCTGCCTACATTGCCCATGATCCTCTCTGCCTGGCCGGACATGACTGTGACCTATCCGGTCTCTCCACAACATCTCTGCCTGATGACAACTTCCTGCCCTCACCCTATATAAACCATGTTCACTTCTTCAATAAATGAGACTTGATTGGAACTGCTCAACTTGTCTCCGGCTCTCTTTCCTTTTGCCCTGCCCGCCATCCCCGTTCCCCCTCCAGGTGAGACCCACAGACTGATCCGCGGGCTGGATCAAGTATGGCCAAAGGTTCTGAGAAATGCAATGGTGATTGATGTCTGGGGGTGATGGCAGGGACCAACATCCACTCCTGCATCACAACCCTCCCTGCACCCCTCCCTCCTCCTTCTCCCGAAACCTCCATCAATTTCCTGCCCTTTCTGGACAAGCAAGGTGACCCTGAATATTCCAAGGCAGCCGTGACCCTAGACTGAGCACACCATAAAGACCTGGGTAGCACAACAGCAAAACTGGGGCAGGGAGGGGAGGTGACGAGGGCCCTGTCCTTGCACTTGGGGGTCCCCCCTGGACCCTGAAGAGTGAGTGCTCCAAAGGAGTCATTCTAAAGAGGACAGCAGGGATGGCACACCTGGGTGGCTACCTACAACATAGTGTTAACTGGAATCCAAAACATGTGCAGAGCCTTAATAGTTTCTTTGTAATTTCACAATCCAGAAGTTCTAGAAAAACCTGTGAGATATATATATATATATATATATATATATATATATATATATATAAACTAGAAACAAAACCTAACTTAACACATGAAGCTGTGTATACTTTATCCCATTTAGGTTAAATAATAGTATTTTTGCAACAAGATTGAAGAGTGTGATTGTGGGATGCTGCTGGGAAAAATTCAGCATCTCAGTTAATGGTGTTGCCATTATGGTTTATGTCTAGATTCCCACCCCCAAGCCTCATGTGCTCATAGACAGGTTTTGGGGAAGGTGCTTGGAATATGGGGATGTTACAGCTGGGTTGCTGTTAGGAGGTGGAGGTCTGGTCCCGAAAGGTGGGTCTCTGTGGGTGGGACTTAGAAGACTACAATAAGTCCCAGGAGAATGTAAATCAGATTCATTCGTAAGTCTAACAAAGTGAGTCTTAGACACCTTTGACATGCATATACAATGTGAATCTTAAAAAAAAACCACGCACACAAATACTGTAAATAAACTATTTTTACTTTTACAGTTACCTGAAAGTGGTGGTACAGTGCAGAACAGTATTTTCACTTTTGCTTCCATGGTTATTGCTTTGTTCTGCCTAGCAGAACCCTCCACAGCACCACTGCTTTTCCTCTTGCTTCCAGACATCCTGGGCTCTGGCTGAGCACTGTGCTATTGCACACTATCACACTGTCCAGGAAGCACACAGCAACACACACTGTGACCATGTCCAGCAGACACTACTGTGAGCCACCTGTGTGATTTTTTCACATCTACGAATGTTCATAATTCAAGGTCAGTTCATGTCTGAAAATTTGCACTTTGAATGTTCATAAGCCAGGAACTTACTGCATTTCCTTTCCCCACCCCTCCCCTGGCTTTCTGCTTCCTGACTGCCCTGAGGTGAGCCCCTCTGCCAGGCCACCCTGCCTCAGAGTCAGCAGACTGTGGACTGAAACCTGTACAACTGTGAGCCAAAATAAACCTTCCCTCTGTACCTTTGGATGCTGGCTATTTTGTCTCAGCAATGAGAAAAGTGACTAAGACAAGTGTACACAAATGACAAATCAGTACAAGAAAAGATGCTCAATGACATTTGCCATGGAGAAATGCAAACCAAGCCACAGTGAGATGGCATTTCATGCACACTAGAATGGCAAAAATAAAGACAAGTGACAGGATGTAGGAGAAACGGCTCTCTCATTCATCACATTACAATGGCACTAGAGAGAACATAAAACAGTGAAGCCACATTAGAAAAACAGTTTGGAAGTTCTTCAAAAATTGAAACATAGAGTGACTGTACAAGCCAGCTACCCTGATCCTAGGACATATCCAAGAGCAATGGAAACACATTTTTTCCCCAAAACATCTATGCAAATGTTCATAGCAGCATTATCCATAATAACCACACAAACAGCATCTTTTCTCCTTGCTGAGACAAAATGCCCAACACCCAAAGTTAAAGGAGGAAACATTTATTTAGGTCACAGTTCATAGAGGTTTCAGTCCATAGTTGTCTGTCTCCAAGGAAGAGTAGCCTGGCAGAGGGGCATCACAGAGGAGAAACAGTTCATGGCAACCAAAAGACAGCAAAAGCAAGCAAGTGACAAGACAAGCTTCTTTCTGTCGCTTATACCATATCCAGGATACCCATAGGATTAGGGTGATGCCAAACCAATTAGTGCACTGATTTAGTAATCATCTTACCCTTAATCCTAGCCTTGTACCATGAATCAACCATACATTTTTGAATCAGCCACCTCTGAAAAAGCCTCACCTATGACTGCATGAGGTGTTGCCCCCCATCTAGACAGGAGCTATAACAAATGGAAACAACCCAACAGTCCATCAACTGAGGGGCATATAATGAAAATGTTGTCTATCCATACAGCGGAATATCGTAGTCATACAAAGGAATGAACTATTGATATACCTTACATCATGGATAAGACATGAAAACCTTTGCTGACTGAAAGAAACCAGACACAGAAGGACAAATATGGAATGACTGATTCCATGTATATGAAACATTCAGAATAGGCACATCCATACAGATAAAAAGGAGGTTATGCTTGTCAAGGGCTGCAAAGGGAGGGAAGAGGACTAACTCTTAATGTGCAGGGCTTCTCTTGGAGGGGACAAACTTGTTCTAAAACTAGTTTGTGGTTAGCATTGTACAACTCTGTGACTGTACTAAAAAGCATTTAATTGTCCAGTATCAATGAATGCATTCTATGATATGTGAATTATATCTTAATACTGCCATTTAAACATCAGTAATAAAAATACAATCCATAGATTATGGCTGTAGTTAATTCAAAGCAAGATACTAGAATGTAGGGTATCTCAGGAAATTCTCAGTCCCTAGTATAATTGATAAAAAGATCAAACTGACCAGCAGCAAAATGTTGAAGTGGTAATGGCTCTCACTGAAGATTCCTTCCTGTAGACAAAGTACACCAACCAACATCCATGAGCTTTGGGAGCCTGACCATGAACCTCGCTGAGCTCAGCAGCAGGCCTCTGAGCCAGCTGGGAATCCCCCAGGGCAGGTGCCGTTCTGGACCAGCTGTCCAGCTGTAACGCATATTCCACAGCCAACAAAGGTACAGTAGAAGGATCTCTTTCCCCTGTTGTAAGGGAGAAGCATGTGACAGTTATTTCCACTGAGCTCTGGAGTTTTATGTAGGGGGTGTGGCTGTTGGTGATATTCACTGTTCAGGTGAGTGCCAAAGAAGTTGCAAAATGTCAGAAGTTTGTAACAAAACAGGAAGAAGAGTGGAAATTCCTAGAGAGATGTTGTAGAATATGAGGCCAATGAATGGTGACAGCACAAATCTTGTGAGGGAGGAAGCCAGGGCGATGAAGACACTGATTTCTTTTCCTTTCTACCTACACTCAGCCAGGAGCCAGAGAGCAATGGAGCCTGTGGATGAGAAGCCCCTGGGTCAACCTCCTGAGAAGGGAGCTAAGTAGAGCAAGGCAGAGAGGGGATCTGCAGGACCAAAGGAGGGCACCAGAGCAATCATGCCATGCTCCCGCCTGTGGAAGTCATAAGTCAGTCAACGGACTCTCAGCACCTCTCAGAGTGTGATGCCATGCATGGAGCTCTAAGGGAGCAGACCCAGTTGAAAAGATAAGACCCAGTCACTTGGCAAGACAATCATGATTACAGAACAGAATATGTGTTCAAATAAGTAGACGATGTAATAAGGGCCAAAGGAATTCAGAAAATAGAGAAAACCCTTTTGCAGAGGAGGTAACGAGAGAAGAATCCCTAGTTCACAATTTCATTTGCTTTTGGTCAAAGGCCAGGACTCATAATGCAAGATTAAATACACTGTGATCTTTTAAGTACACTATGGAGATAAAATGATGTACATGCAATAAAAGGCACTGAACTAATGAGCATAAATACTAGTAGATATTTAAGGAGAGTTTCATTAAAAAGGCATTGGATCTCTCTATCACCACGTCATTTTAACCAATGCACCCCTGAAACAATGCCTCTCTTATACAAAACAAGGAAGGATTTTGATTGTCTTGATGAAGTAGCAGAGCAAAGTCCTTATGAGCGTGACTCTGGCAATCAAATGGCTGACTCTGCATGGGGGCTCTGCTATTTCCCTAGATGTGTGACCTTGAAAATGTCACCGTACTTCATCTCTTTGTGCCTCAGTTTCCACATGAAGGTAAAATGGAGTACATTAAATGAAGGTAAAAATAGTGTTTATCTCATAGTGCTGTTGTGAGGATTTTAAGAAGTTCACACATAAGGATTTATAATGTGTTAACACTCTAGATGTGCATTACTGACTTATTATTTTTCATTTTGAATTAACTGCTCAAATGCATTTTAGCAAACTTCTGCCATGTTTCCTGTTCCAGGTCATATCTTGATGTCCCCACAAAGCCCTCTGTGTTCATTGACAAGGATGTTGTTGTTGTTATTGTTTTGTTTTGAGACAGGGTCTCTCTGTGTAGTTCTGGTTGGCCCTAAACTTACTATGTAGCCCAGGCTGGCCTTGAACTCATGGCAGTCCTCTTGCTTCAGATCACAGTTATGTACCAGAATGCCCAGCTGGAAAGTAACCACACTATGGGGGCTCATAGCTGGCTTGGTGTTAGGAGGTGGGATCTGGTTCAGAAGAGGTAGGTCACTGGAACATGGCCTGGAAGGGCTTATCTTCCTTCTCAGTTCCTCCCTTCACTCGCTGCTTCCTGTCTTCCATGCCATAAGCAGCTCTGCCCTGTCAGGCCCTTGTACCATGCTCCCTACCTTGGAGCCAGCTGACTATGGACTGAGCCCTCTAGACTGTGAGCCAAAATCAATCTTTCCTCTTTTAAGCTGCAGGTATTAGGTATTATGTCCTAGCAATGAGAAAGTGACTAAGTTCCCAACAGAGAACTGAATGTAAGGTCAGTCCTGTAGAGTGAGGGATGGATACCCATAACTCAGAAAAGAGGTTAAAACTAAAAAACAGGCTGGGATGGTGGTATGTGCCTATGACTTCAGCCCTCAGGAGGCTGAGACAGGAAGATTGTGAGTTTCAAGCTAGCCTAGGCACATAGTAAGACCATGTCTTTTTAAAAAAGTAGCATGATAAAGGTAGAAGCATACATAAGGAAGAACTCATGAGTTGGGGGACTGTACCAACCAATGCCTGGAAGAGATAAATGGGGCATCTTTGTGGTGGATCTTGACTTAAGACTCCAACACGTGATGCAAACAGCAAAGCAACATGAGGAAGATGCTGACTGGGGAAAATTATGTGCAGTAGGGACTGAAAAAAAGAGACCAGTGACGGGATGAACCAACAGATATGTAGTGCTCCAGAGCAGGATTTCCAACTGGTGTGCCCAGACCAGGTTACAACTGAGCCAACTTATTGAACCCTTGCATACACAGTGTAGCCCTAAGGGTGTAAAAGAGATTTGGCCTCCAGCCTTGCTAAGGCCAGCAAATGAGTCATGTTATTTTCTATGTGCAAGGACAGGAACAAGGTCGTGGGGCACCAGCCTGGTTACAAAGGCTTTATGCGTGCCTGTCATCTCTTCCTGTCCTGTCTCGTCCACTCTCTGACAGTATCTGATTGGCAACCCCTTCTATGTTTCTTTTTTTAGGCTGTGCCAAGGTGAGGAGGAACAAAGGTCACGAGGCTGGAACTCTAGCAGTGTCCAGATTATATTGCCCTGGGATCTTACAGAAATCATGAAGACTTCATGTTATGCACACTGCCATTATTGGGATTCATCTGCATCTGAAGATGCTGGCCTTCTGTTGCTTAGTTTCCCTTTAATAAATAAAAAACCCGATGTGTTCCTTATTTTAGATTTGGTAGTAGGAAAGTTTGTCTCTGCTGACAGATGGTCTTTCTTCCTTTCCTGAGCTAACGCAAGCGATGTAACTCACGGTGTTTCTTTTTATACCTTGGAAATCAAGATGTTCAGAATTAAGAGATGGGCTTATTTGCATCAGTTTTACAATTACAAAAACCTCCCCTTTGTTACGTGGCTTTTAGTCTTTTATATTTATTTAAAAGTTTTGTTTTTACTTCTCCGTTTATCCTGTTTCCTTGAATTTTTTCCTGAAAGGGCCTGGGGATGGATGGGTGGATGCATGCACACATGCATGAATGGCTGGCTGGCTGGCTGGCTGGCTGGCTGGATGGTAGATGGATTGATTAAGGGGTAGGTGGTTAAATGATGTACTGACAGATGGTTAGACAGACACACCAGCTAGACTCAGTTGTGAGCAAGGGAAGGACAGATTCCAGAATAGTTCCCCTCCCTCCTGATCTTCCTTTACGCCATGGATCCACCTGGTCTTCCCAGGATCTAGTTCTTTCCATCTAGGCTGTGTTGCATATTAACTAAGAGTATGGCCTCAGAATTCCATCTTAGCTCGAATTCCATCGTAGCTACCCTATCTGTATAAATATGGGACGCTTGTGGTTGTGGTCTGGCAAGCCGCGGCCAACCCAGGGCAAGCCTTCAAGTTTCCTCATTTGTAAAATGAAGGTAACAGCATTTCCAGCGCCACACAGTTGTCCTTAGCTTCCATTAGGTGATACGCATAAATAGTTGGATGTGGCCCACCTAGCACGCAGGAAAGCATCCAGCAGTATGCTGCCCTTCCATCTTTTCTGCTGCTGCCCTCTCCAGGTGGAGTTATCTTATGTTTGGACTACTGCGGTAGCTTTCTGATTTGCTTAGAGTTAGGAATCTTAGCTGAAAGGCATTACTTCCTCCCACGCTCTTATCTTACAAATATTAAACAGAAAGCATTGCCAGGAGAAATGTCACACATTCAGTGACACAGTCACATGGCATGGTTGTCAACAACCTGGGCTCTTACTCATGGCTGGGCACCTTAAATTTTTAATGAGCTACCTGGGAAGGAAACTCCAGCCATGTACACTGCTAGGGTATTTCTGAAAAGTGGCAGGGGGGCCTGCTGTAAGCCTACCCAAGGAACCTCTGGTACCAAGATTCATCTGCATGGGATGAGGCTCCAGGTGTGATGTTCTTGCACTCAGAGTAAAGTGAGGCAGAAAGCTATGATTTGAAGAACAGAATGAATGTGCTTCAGCCCAACCTTCCACATGCAAGTCTGGATCTCAAGGAGAGAAAGGACCACAGGAAAACTAAAGGAACTGACTCCAAATCTGTCACACATTAGGTTCAAGTAACATGTGAGTACAAAAGCCTTTCATGCAAAAGGCAGGCCATAGATGGGCATAGTGATGAATACCTGTAAACACAGTACACTGGGAGGTGAAGGAGGAAGGATTGCAAGTTGGATCCCAACCTGAGCAACTTAGCAAATTAGTGAGCCCCTGTCTCAAAATAAAAAATGAAAGTGTTGATAGTATTCTTCACAGATCCAGAGAAAGCAATCCAAAAATTCATATGGAACCAGAAGAGACTCAGAATGGCAAAAGCAATTCTGGGTTACAATAGCAAAACAGAAGGCATTACAATCCCATATTTGGCACTATATTACAAAGCTACAGTGATAAAAACAGCATGGCACTGGAACAAAAACAGAAATATGGATCAATAGAACAGAATAGAAGAAGCAGACACAATCCAAACACATACAGCTACTTATCTTTGACAAAGAAACCAAAAATACAAGCTGGAGGAAAGACAGCCTTTTTAATGAATGATGCTGGGAAATTTGGATATCCACATTCAGAACGGTGAGTCTCGACCCATGTACCAAGCTAAAAAATGGATCAAATTTCTAAAATGCTGAAATAGGCACAACTTACTCTGCTAGAAGATAAAATAAGTAAAACTCTTGAGGGCATAGGTGTAGGCAAGGACTTTCTGAACAGAACCCCAACAGTACAAACAATATTGAGAATCAACAAAGGGAATCATACCAAATTTAAAGGCTTCTTTCTGCACATCAAAGGAATCAACCAACAGGATGAAGGGACAATGTACATATAGAATGGAAAAAAGTTTTGGTAGCCGTTCCTCAGACAGAGGGCCAACACCTAGAAGATACAAAGAACTCAAAACAGAATTTGACCACTCAAAATAAAATGAGCAAACAAAGTAAATAGACACTTTTCTGAAGAAGTACAGATGGCCAATTAATGAAAAAATTCAACATTGCTAGCCATTGGAGATATGAAAATTAATACTGAGATTCCATATTACCCCAGAAATAATGACTATCACCAAAAAATCTAATAATAACAAATGTTGGCAAGGCTGTAGGGAAAAAAGAACCCTTCTACATGGTTGATGGGAGTGTAAACTAGTACAACCCTATGGAAATCAGTGTGGGGAGTCCTCAAAAACCCAAAACTAGAAATTTCATTTGACCCAGCTACTCACCTTAAGAATCTTCCCTAAAAATCACCATCATTTTACAGTGATACATGCATTCCCATGTTTACAACAGTACAATTTATAACAGCTAACTCTTGGAAGTGGCTTATATGCCCCTCAACAGATGAATGGATAAATAAAAGACAGTTTGATAAATGAGGCATTTGTGGAAAAATAGATGCACCAAGACCATCATATTCAGTGAAATAAATAAGACACACAAGTTTACACACCACATGTTTTCTCTTATAGGAGAAACCCAAATACAAACAAAGAGTAAAATAAAGCGCAGACAATAGGAAGTAGGAAGATCTTTTTCAAATGGAAAGGGGAACAAGAAATGGAGGGAGGAGGGATGGGGGGAGGGAACAAAAAGGAATTAAGATGTTCTACGTGCACAGACCAACTCCCCATGATAAATGTGATCATTTATGTACAGCAAATGTTACTACAAAACATAAATTTATATGTAGAAAGAGGACTGGGATGTTATATAGTGTAAAGACCCTGGGTTCAATCTGCAGAAAAAAGCAGAAAAAAAGTGGTCATCTGTCTTCAATCTCTCTCTCTCTCTCTCTCTCTCTCTCTCTCTCTCTCTGTTTTTCTTTTTTTTTGAGATGGAGTCTACCTGTATAGTCCAGTGTCATCTTGAACCTACTATGTGACCTAGGCTGACCTTCGATTATGGCAATACTCCTGCCTCAGCCTCCCAAGTACTGGGATAACAGGTGCATGCCACCACACCCATCTGTCTTCAGCCTCTTGTAGCCTGCAGCTGACATGGGTCTCCTAGGAGTGGGGTTGGTTGCTCAAGGGGTGGAACTTCAGGAGGGATATGGTAGCAGGTGGGGCAGATCTCCTGCATTGTATTAGTGAGTTATTCAGCCCGTGGTAGATGATGTTCACAACTGTGCTGTCTTCATCTCTGCGGGTGCCCAGAGCCAGGGAAACCTGGGGGAGGATCACCTGGGGGTAGAATGGAAGGCATCTGCCTCTCAGGAGAGGGCCACTCCTCTGGACCTTGTCCACCTTCGGGTCTGCCCTGACCATTCTTCCTCTGATCATGAGTTGAGTAAGCTTCCCAAAGAACAGGTTGGATGGTTCTACTCTCTATCTAAAACTTTCATTTGCTCTCTGCCCTTGAGGTTGACCTTCAAACTCTTAGTGTGACAGTAAGCATCCACCTCACTAATACATAAAACCCCAGAATCTCCTACAGACTTCAATTTTAGTTTTTGTGGCACTGGGAACTGAATCCAGGGCCTTCACATGTTAGGCAAGTGATCTACCCTAAATAACCAGCCCAGGGCCTGTGTGTGTGTGTGTTTTCTGGGGATTGGACCAGGGCCCTTGCACTGAGCTACATCCCCAGCTGCCCTCCTTTGAAATTTGAGACAGTGTCTCACCAAGTCACTAAGTTAGCCAGGCTGGCCTCAAACTTGAGATCTTCCTGTCTCAGTCTTTCAGAGTGCTGCCATTATAGGTGTGCCTCACCATATCTGGTTGCCAGGGCCTTCATTTTAAAGCCAAATTCTGGAGCCTGATTGTTGCAGGATGTCTGAGAGTGCTCTAAGAGTGTTACTGGAGTTCTGGGGATGTTGTGGACACCTTCTAAAGATTCTTCCCTGGTTCTTGTTCTCTTGAGCAAAGAACTAACCAAGACACATGCAAAGGCTAGTGGGGTTTTACATTTACTAAAGGTAGGAAAAGAAATGTGCCCTGAAGAATAAGCACAGGCCAATTAGAGTAGGAAAAGAAGTATATTCTGCAGGGTGAGAGCAGGCCACTGACAGAGTTTACAGTGGCCATGAAATTAATGGTGGATGTCTTTTGCATCCCCATCTGATGTCAGTCTGGGCTGACCTATCAAATCCCTGCTTGATTTCATACCAGAATTGAAGATCACATTCTCTGATTGGTCCCAGGTACAGGGCTTGGGAATGGTCTTCTGTGCATGTTTTCCTGGATTTCTATGATTGACAGGTCAGGCCTACTTGCCCAGCTGGCTGTCCACACCCTAATCTCCTGCCTCATCAGGGGCCCACAGGTCCAAGGCCTTGATCTGTACTTGCTGTAGCATCTGGAAGGAATACACATGGAGCATCATGACCCAGACAGACCCCACTCTGTCACTTATGCACACGGTGTGGTGGGGTACAGCCAGGGAGCTCCCACTATCTCACCACCTTCTACCAAATCTGTGTTCAGCATAGGGCCTTCCTCTCCAACCCCATGCTAACTTTTCTCATTGCTTTAATCAGAATCATCTTCTTTCACAATTAAGAAGATATTTAAGTGGCTGTCTTTTCCATCAGCTCTATATTTTTTTGTTTTGTCTTTTTGAGACAGGGTCTCCCTATGCAGTTCAGCTGGCCTTGAACTTAAAGTGATCCTCCTACTTCAGCCTCCCAAATGCTAGGATTATAGTCGTGCACCACCATGCCTGACTCTCACCAACTCTTGAGAATGAGGCCAGCCCATTTATTTTCCATGTCCTCCACTGTATTGGGTACTCTGCTTTGCAAATTTAGTGGATGTTTCATAAATACCCATTGAAATCATGAATTGTGAAATCTGATGAAAATAAGATTTCACAATTCATTTACTTTTGAGCAGTCAACCTATTCCCTTCCACAAAAGGATTGAAAGTTTTTCTTCAATTATTTTCTTCTGGTTCTGCCACAGAATGCTTTGAGGTGGTTTCTTTTGTTGTTTTTTTGTTTTTGTCTTTTTGAGACAGGGTTTCACTATGCAGTTCAGGCTGGGCTTGAACTTACTTTGTAGCCCAGGCTGGCTCGAATTCGCAGTGATCTTCCTGCCTCAGCCTCCTGAGTGCAGGGATTACAGGCCTGTGCCATTACTTCCGGATAAGGTGGTCTCTCACGTTAGCAAGCACTAAAGAGATTTGAGGAGACTCTGAAGCCTTTTTCCAGGGAACCCCACCAGCCTTCTTGAACACCGCTGTGGGCCACATTCCTTCCCTAATGTTCCTCTCTGAAAAGAAGAGAAAGAGCAAAGCCAAGCCTATCAAACCAAGACATTGTAGTGGCCAGTTTTAACCTGGCTGAACCGCTCTACCATTCTCTTTTCCTGGCTCCTGATTATGGCCTCCGAACCAGTAGCCAAAAATATAACACATGGGAAAAGTTGGAGAAGAAAACAAAAACAACACTTCAGCCTCCGAAGAGAAAAAGTCTTTTGATGTTTTCTTTCTCGCTGTTAAACGTCAAAACAGATCAGGCATTGGCTCAATTGATCAAGAGATACTTATGAGCTCTATGTGCTGGGCCCTGTGCTGCTGATGATTTCGTGCTGTGGTTCATGATACCCATTTCAGTGGTATTTATTCTGCTAAACATTCGTGCCTGTTGAAAAAAGGAACATTTAGCTGGGCCTGGTAATGCAATTCCAGCACTATGGAGGCAGAGGTAAGAGGTTTGCAAGTCCAAGCACAGCCTGGACAGCTTAGTGATTTAGTGAGATCTGGTCTCGAAATAAAAAGTGTTGGGGACATAAAGATGTAGCTCAATGGGCTCAATCGAACCATTGGGTTCGATTCGCAGTACTTGGAGAAAGAAGGAAAGAAAGAAAGAAAGAGAGAAAGAAAGAAAAAGAAAGAAGGAAAGACTTCTTCAAGGGAGAGAGGAGTTCTTTTACTGATGAGAAAATTTCACTTGTGAAGGCGCTAGTCAGATTTCCATTACTGCAACAAACTGCCTAATGCTGTCAGAGGTTTTAGGCCATGGTCACTTGGCCCTGTTGCTTTGGGCTTGCAGCAGCACAGTACAACATGGCATGAGCCCCTGGTGGAGGAGGCCTGTTTGCCACAAGGCAACTGGGAAGCAGAGAGACAGGAAAGGACCATGTCCCAGTATCCTTTCAAGGACATGACCCCAGGGGCTTCCCTTCCTCCAACGGGGCCCCACCTCTAAAGGTTCCACCACCTCCAAACATCACAACTGGGGACCAAGGCTTCATTCAACACATGGGCCAGAGGGGGGCATTTCAGATTCAAGCCACTGCACATGGTTTCACCTCATCAGAGTGTCTATTTTTCTCCTCATCAAAGGCCCACAGACTACAATTCCCAGACCTCTGTGCAGGGGGGTGGAGCCAAAGCACTGTCTTCTGTCCTTTGAGAACTACACCTCTGTGTGTGCAAGCTTTCATCTCCCTTCCCCATCTACATTGGCTGTGCCCACCACATGTCCCAGGGTGAAGCAACTGGACGGAGCAGAGCTCCCCAGCTGGAGGAGGAAGACAGCAGTAAAGCATACTTTACTTTGGCGAAGTCACTGAAATTGGGAGGGGTGTCAAATTATTAGCACAGCCTTTTGGATAATGTATCATAGTCTCTTTAATTTTGGGGGGGGGGTCTGGTTGCTTGTTTCAATTTTTTCCTACAGGTCTGCTACGGTTTAGATCTAGAATATTTCCCCAAAGCCACATGTGTTGGGATGGAGGTTGGTCACCAAGGCTGATCTAGCTACAGCCACTGCGGAATGCCCAGTATGCCAGCAGCAGAGGCCAACACTGAGTCCCCGATATGGCAGCATTCCCCGGGGTGATCAACCTGCAACCTGGTGGCAGGTTGATTATATTGGACCACTTCCATCATGGAAGGGACTGCACTTTGTCCTCACTGGCATAGATACGTATTCTGGTTATGGCTTTGCCTTTGCTGCACATAATGCTTCTGCTAAAACTACCATCCATGGGCTCACAGAATGCCTTATCCACCATCATGGAATTCCACATAGCATTGCCTCTGACCAAGGAACACATTTTACAGCTAAAGAAGTGAGACAGTGGGCTCAAGCTCATGGAATTCACTGGTCCTACCATGTCCCTCACCATCCAGAAGCAGCTGGATTGATAGAAAGATGGAATGGCCTTTTGAAGACACAGTTACAACGCCAGCTAGGTGGCAACAGTTTGCAAGGTGGGGGTAAGGTACTTCAACAGGCTGTATATGCTTTAAATCAATGTCCATTATATGGCACTGTGTCTCCCATAGCCAGAATTCAGGGGGTCCAAGAATCAAGAGGTGGAAGTAGGAATGGCACCACTCACCATTACCCCTAGTGATCCACTAGCAAAATTTTTGCTTCCTGTCCCCATGACTTCATGTTCTGCTGGCCTAGATGTTTTGGTTCCAGAGGGAGGAAGGCTTATACCAAGAAGCACAACAATGGTACCATTGAACTGGAAGCTAAGACTTCCCTCTGGTCATTTTGGTTTCCTCATGCCTGTGAGGAAACAAGCTAAAAAGGGAGTCACAGTGTTGTCAGGGGTGATTGACCCAGACTACCAAGGGGAAGTTGGACTCCTACTCCACAATGGAGGAAAGGAAGAATATACGTGGAGTATAGGAGATTCCTTAGGGTGCCTTTTAGTACTACCATGCCGTCATTAAGGTCAATGCCGTCATTAAGGTCAATGGAAAATTGCAGCTTAATCAAGACAGAGTGACAAGTGGTCCAGAGCCTTCAGGAATGAAGGTATGGGTCACTCCACCAGGAAAAGAACCGAGACCTGCTGAGGTGCTTGCTGAAAGCCAAGGGAATACAGAATGGGTAGTGGAAAAAGGAAGTTCTAAATACCAGCTACGACCTGGTGATCCATTACAGAAAAGAGGATTATGATTAGCATTTCTCCCCAAATATGGTTCTAATGTAACATAAGGTAAGACTTAATGCTGTTTTTTGGGAATTGTTAAAATTGTGTTATAATGTTAAGGTTATAAACTGATAGGAGTAAGCATCAACCAAACAAAAGTTACATTGTATATTCTGGTAAGGGAATTAGTACATTTCCATTTGTATGAAGGACAGTTATAACATGTTAGGGACAATTATATGCATGTCTGTGTATCTGGAACTAGTTTAATGAAATGTGTCTGGTTGCCAAGTTGACAAGGGGTGGATTGTAGTGGTTGATTGATTGTGTCAACTTGAGACATTTAGAAGTTTAACTAAATGGGTTTAGCAACTCTACACCCAAGGGTGTAGAAGAAGACCCACCCTAGGGTGGCTCATCACCTGGAGGTGTAAAGGGGAAGGAGGAAGGACGAATGCATTCCATTCTTGGGAGAAGCTCCAGTCTTTGCCTTTGGTTGGACCTCATCTCCTGGCTTCCAGTGTAGACTCTTCAGCTTTCTGACACAGACTCTTCAGCCTTCCATTGTAGAGCCTTCAGCCTTCTGTCGCAGACCCATCAGCCTGCTGGTGTGGACTTGCATGAGACACTAAGGTGAACTCCAGGCCTTGGATTTAATCCTTCTGCCCTCTGCATGCTTCCTCATCTGACTCTGTGACTGACCATCGTAAGCCAATCTTGTTGTTTCTTTTACATCTGTATATCTTGTGTTATATCTGTTCTCTCTAGTAAAACCGTGACTAATACAGTGAAGTCACTGAAATTAGGAGGGGTGTCAAATTATTAGCACAGCCTTTTGGATAATATATCATAGTCTCTTTAATTTTTTGGGGGGGTCTGGTTGCTTGTTTCAATTTTTTCCTACAGGTCTGCTATGGTTAGAATATTTCCCCAAAGTCACACGTTTTGGGATGGAGGTTGGTTTGTGGCGGCACTGTAGGGAACGTGCTGGATGTGGTGGGAGGATGGGCATGGTCAGAAGAGGCGCTCACTGGGGCTGACCCGGAAGGGCTTATTTTCCTCCCTGGGCCTCCTCTCTCTCTGCTTCCTGGCCACCCTAGTATCTACCATAAGAGGCTTTCATCCTCTCTGCCCCTGTGCCATGTGATTGCTGCTTGGAAGCGGCTGACCATGAGCTGTAGTCATGGTCCCAAATAAATTTCTCCTTCTTTAAGGTACAGGTATCCATATTTTGTCTCAGTGACAAGGAAAGTGCCAAAGACAAGGTCTCTGCATACCCTTTCCCTGTGTCATGAATCTACTGCAATAAACAATTGTGAGAATATCTACACCTTAGACACTGGGCACTAATACTGTCATCTAATTCTTCATCAACTTCTCATGATCTGTTTGTTTACTGACACCAAATCCCACATAACACATTTCCCGTGGCCCTATGTTTGTTTTCCCTCAGGAAATTTACCAAGTCCTTCCTGCAGCTCCATGAGCTGGGTCATCCTTGCATGGACTAATGATGTTAAGGTTATCTGGACAGACGCTAACCCTACCTGCTGAGTAGCCATCGGAACAAAGCTCCTCAGAAGATCCAAACACCCTGTGTATTGCCCTCCTGGCCTCCGTTTCTCTCTGTGCCCTGCTGCAGTCCGGCTTTCCTCCCTGGCACCCATGGGCCTCCCCTCACCAAGGATCACCCAGCAGACACTTTCTAGTCCTCAGTAGATGGGTGTGGATGGGAGGGAGGGGTTAGTTTTCCTAACTGGAGAGTTCAGGAGGCCTGGGCAGGCACCATCTTTTCCCTCCTTCCTTTTCTCTTGAGAGCAGCTGCTGCAGGGAGCTGGCATTCTGCCCGCTGTCCCCTGTGCCCAGGGTGTGGAGGTCTGTGCATGCGGGTCCAGGGCTGTCTGCCCTGGCCAAGGAGGGGCCCGGTTTCAGTACTGAGAGTAGATTACTGCTGTGCACCTACGCCATGGCTCCATTGTCAGCCTGATGGGTAACACAGGGAGTAGGAAGTTACCCTCGTGCCTACTGCCTTATTATCTCTTAGTCCAAAATGCAATTAGGGAAAACAGGAAACACTGTCCAGCTCCCACAAGCCCTGGTATGGTTGGCCAACCTTCCTTAGTTATGACTGTCTTCTCTCAGCTTGCATTATCCTAAACATTCTTGGTTTTCCTCCTAACATTCTCCCCTCATTGCCCCATGGCTATTTCTTAAGCAGCAATGTTCCTTCAAGTTCTAGAGATTCTAGATTCTGTCTCTTCTCAGTGTTTACATAAATCAACAGGTGACTTTCCATGCCTGGGACTTCTTTTTCCAAACAAACGTTCCTGACTCCTTGGCCTGATTCCACTCACCCCCAATACTGGAGATTGAGCCCAAAGCCTTCTCACTGAATGACAGCCCTAGTCCTTTATTTATTTTGAGACAGAGTTTTGATAAGTTGCACAGGTTTGGCTCAAAATTGCAATCTTTCTGCCTCAGCCACACCTGTAATCCCAGCATTCAGGAGGCTGAGGCAGGAGGACCGTTGCACATTTGAGACCAGCCTGAGCTACAAAGTGAGCTCAAGGCCAGCCTGAACTGCATCGTGAGACTCTGTTACAAAAACAGAAACAAAAACGAAACAGAAACCACTTCTGAGCCACTGACACGCACGGAAGCCACTATGTGAACACCCAACAGGTGTTCCACTCCTTGTATCCTGAAGTCACCAGCTTTTCCCACTTTCCCTGGAAACCAGCCTGGCTTCCAGGGCCGTGGCCGTCCGGCCTTAGATGTGCTGATCATCCCCATTCCTCCCTTATCTAGATGGCCCACGTCCAGGCTGTTGCCTGCTTCTCCTGATTTTACCACCTGACTGCTCTGTCCACATCTGTCCATCCCCACAGGTCACCATTACCTCTGCCCCGAGTCATCACAACACTCAGAACTCCTGGGCTTCCCCTACCATGATTATGGTTCCTCCGCAGTGCGTCTCTACCCACGCCGCTGCCACCCTGAGGCTCCTACAGAACCACTGACGCCTGCAGGGTCTTAGCCTTCACACGTCAGAGGACGTCTGGCTCACGTTTCCGCGTCAGGCTTGTGTTTCTTCCCCTGCCCGAGCTACTCACGTTCCGGCCCTCTTCGTTCGTGCGCGTCCCTCTGCACGAGTCGTGGCTGCAGCCTGCTGTTGCACCCCCCCCCCCAGCCTTGCACACGCTCGGGGCTCCCCTTCCCCTGGATGTCCTCCTGCAGCCCTGTGTCTCGCTGGATGTCCATCTCTCCATGTTTCAGTGTTGCTGCGCCTTTGTGTATTTTCTGACAGAACTGGGTGTTTGTGGTGGACCCGTGCCGTGTCATCCAGACATCGACGGAAGATCGTTGCCCCCAGGTGGACCCCGGGTGGACCCAGAGACACCCTCAGCTGTCATCCTCCTGAAAAACTGCCCAGTCCTGCACAAGGTCACACCTCCTGGGGCAGCCCACGTACAGACTGCTTTAGAGCATGAAGGCGTGGCCACCTCGGCCCCACTCCCGTGACCCTCTCTGAGGGTGGCTGAGACTGTTACCCATCCCACCTCACAGCTGAGAAATATCTGAAGGTCTTTTATGTCTCTGAAAGACAAACAGATGGCCCTAGCCATTTGCTCACTTGTGAAAGGTCTTTCTCTCTAGAATTGTGAGACGTGGACATGGAAATGGAGAAAGGATTGGTATTGCAGTGACCATGAGGGGACACTTAAATGAGGTAAAGTGAAATCTGCTCAAAGCAATACCTTCTGAGGTAATGGAATCTTGTTCCTCAAAGCAAGGAAAGAGTTTCTACCCCAAGTGTTATATATTTGAATGTTTGTGATTGGTCTCAATTGATTTTCCTTAAATACTGTCAAGTGATTTGGGTGAACTATTTTCCAGAGCATCTGTAGGTAGTGCTTATACTCAGAATTCCATAATAGAATGGGATAATAGATATTGGCATGTTAAAAATGATGGTCTACTCTAAATTCAGGACTTTCAGATGAGAAACAAACTGTTGTCAGAGGAAGACAGTAAAGAATGACTCTAAGAACTAGAAAACAAGCCATGTGTGATAGTGTACTCCTATAATTCCAGCACCGTTGGGAGGCTGAGGCAAGAAGCTTGTAAGTTCTAGTCCTGCCTGGGCAACTTAGTGACTTAGGGCAGAGAGGGGGCTGAGTGTACTGCAGTGGGTTCCCCTCTCCTTAGAGTTTTGTCCTGGAAGATGGTCTGAGAATTGTCTGTGTGAAATAAACACTTTGGCACTATGACAACACACTCAATTATAGTTTTAAAAATAGGGTAGAAATGCAGGACTGTCAAAATATGATTACAATCAATAGGATGTGATAGAAGCCATTTAGCCCTTCCTGATTATTGTTACTTGGCAATCGTGTCGCAGACATGAGAAAACTTATCACTTGCAATTTAGACATAAAACCCATAACATTGAGCTTGGTACATCTATGTGAAAGCCTGGTTTCTCCCACAACTTCTCTGAACACAGTTAAGAGATTTAATACTACACTGGGTGTGGTGGCATATAGCTGTAATCCTAGTACCCTGGAGGCTGAGGCAAGAGGATTTCCAGTTCACGTCAAGCCTGGGCTGAGGATATAAGTGAGTGCAAAGGTCCAGCACTGCAAACGAGGGAGAGAAAAAGAGAAAGAGACTAATACAAGCTGTAAGTAGTCTAATAAAAGAAGGACAATCATCTCCAAAGCCCCCTTCCTTAGAAGATGTGGTCTTCTCAGTGGAGCTTGACATCTTGGTTCCATCCTGGTTATTCTATCATTTATGAGAATGTTTTTTGAATAGTTTCTGCCTTAGATGAAAATACACAATACAATTACTCTCACTTTGCTAATTTTAAGGTCCAAGAAAGCCTTATTCCTGTGAACCTCTGGAAGACCTGATGTTCCTCTTTATTTATTCATTTATTTGTTTTCAGTGTCAGGAATCGAACTGAGGACCTTGTGTTTGCTAAGCAGATACTTATGCCACTGAGCTATATCCCCAGTCCCGAGGTCCAAGAAAGTCTTACACAGGGTATGAAGTCTTGTGGTGAAATACATGTGTGTAAAGATGGCACCCTACAGGGGCTGCATTTCCCACGTGCGCCCTCTGGAAGTCACCTTGGGCACTGCACACATCCGCGGGCCTGCCCTGGGCCCTTCCTGGCTGGGGTGATGCTTAGGGAAGGCTCAGGGGTGGTAGTCACTGTGTACTGGCTGGTGCATCACAGGCTGGCTGGTGTCCTCAAAGATGCCCATCCTTGGCTTTCGGCTCTGGGCGAGTGGGGTAGGAGGCAGGAGCAGAACCAGCAGTGGAAGGGTTTGGTGGCCTGTTACAGACTAGAAGGACCATGTCACCATTTTAATAGCAGAGAGAGCTTTCCCAGAGCGTGGTTGCCATGGACTGGCTGTAACGCACTCCATGTGAGTCTTCTGCGCTGGTGCTCTCTCAGGTACTGAGCCTGGGAATGCCTCGCTCCAACTCCTGCCCTTTAAGGTGCCCGCCAGCCATGGTCCTAGCTGCAAGGAAGCCAGCTTGAGCAAGCCTGCTTTCCCCGAAGGCATCTTTAGATGACCGCATAGACTGTCTTATCCCAAGGCCTGTGGGTGTTTCCTCAGCTAACTTCCCTCCATGGAAGTGTTGGGCTGTCTTAACCCTTGAATTCCACCCTGGAGGGATGGGAAAAGTTGGGGTGCTAGTGTTTGCTGCAACGTCCTTGCCCTAGTCTCTTTCTAGGTGGTGCTTCATTAGGAACCCTTCTACCTTGCTGGTGGGAATGTAAACTATTACAACCACTATAGGAATCAGTATGGAGATTCCTCAAAAAGCTAAAATTAGAAATTCCATTCAATCCAGATGCTCTCCTTCTAGGAATCTTCCTGAAAGAGTTAGATAGCATAGTACAGAAATACATGCATATACAGGTTTACAGCAGTATATTTCATAACAGCTAAATCTTGGAAGCAGCCTATACGCCCACCCACAGATGGGTAAAGAAAATGTGTATTTATACACAGTGGAGTATTACTGTGTCATAAATATTGACTTGAGGTATTTGTAGGAAGATGGATACACCTTTCAACCAAAAAGTTAAGGGAAATAAAGCAGGCACATGAACTTGAATATTTCATGGTTTCTTTTATATTAGAAACCCAAAGTATAAATAAAAAAGCAAAATGAGAGACAGATAACAGGAAACTGGGAGATACAAATTTTGCAAATGGGAAAGAGACCAAGAGATAAAAGAAAGGAGAAAGGGACAAAAAATAGACCTGAACTGTGTTATGGGTATGTACCAGTTCCCCACAGGAGTGTATCATGATGCTAATAAAAATAAAGATGAAAACAAATTTAAATAGGAGCTGCTTTTTTAGAATCTGCCCGCTTCCTCAGTCCTGAGTCAAAATAAAGACTGTTAATTGAGCCTGTCAAGCATGAAGTCACCCTGGTTTTAATCCCAGAGATTTAATCCCACTCACTGGGCCCCCTCGGTGCCAGCATCCAGGCAGCACCCTTTACCCCACAGGCCCCCCACAGCACCCTATTACTCGTCACGTGAAGCCCTCTGAGGAGGTGCAGAGGATGTTAAAGGAAAGCCGTAGACAGCAACGTGGACATTATTTTCTAACGCTCCTATTATACCCGTTTCTCTCCACCGAGTGCTTTTTCTCCTCATCCACATGCTGTGTATGTTGATGTTAAATATTTGCCACGAAAAGGATGAGGTGTCCACGCTGGAACAATTCGAAAACTTTTAAAATTGGTTCTTGAGCCGGGCATGGTTGCGTACACCTGTAATCTTGGCACTAAGGGGTCTGGGGTAGGAGGATCACCACTAGTCTGAGGCCAGCCTTGGCTGCACTGGGTTTAACAGTAGCCTAAACTACACACTGAGATTCTGTACCAAAAAATTAAAATGAACAAGCAAATGAAAACCCTCAGTTCTCCTTTACCTAGGCCTAGGGAAAGCAGACTGCTTATTCATCCAGCCCGGGAGCGTGTACCGGTGCACGTTGGAGCATTTTCACTGCCATCTACTGCAGTTTCCAGGGAATTCCAGCCCCAGGGGTGTGGGTTGCTGCAGCGCAGAAGCCGGGCAAGCAGGAGCTGCCCAGAGCTAAGGGTCCATTGTGGTGTCGTGCGGTCCTCGGGGGCCAGGCCTCTTGCTGGGCACCGGCTCTTGGCAGCAGTCCCTCAGCTGTTCTGTCAACCACTGGCAGCCATTCCTGGGGACACAGTAGGCCCTTCTGTGTCCTTTTCCTCCCTTTAACTCTGCCACAGGCCAAGAGCTGGACCCTGGCATCAGCAGCAGTTTCAGTTTGAGCCTTTTGTAACCGAACAGTGGCTTGCTATGGCTCTCAAAGAACCGGACAGTAGGGTTTGCTCCCTTGGGGCTTTCCCAGATGTCTGCATCTTAGGTCACGTCTAACAGATGAGTGTGGCCTCCAGGAGCCTTCTCTAGAACCAGTGATGGTGACACGTGGGGTCCCGCAGGGGAAACTGCAGAGAGGCATTGCCAGGTCAGCCAGACCTGGGCAGGAGGGACATGGGCAACTGGCCCCGTCCTCCTCCAAGGGTCGCAAAGTAGTTTAAGTGAGGTTTAGAGATCATGGGTGGAGATAAATATCAAATTCCGAAGATTCTTCTCTCAAGGGCCTCCCGGTAAACTATGAAGAACCCCTTAAGCATGTGAAATATGAACTGCCTGGTACACTGATTGCTTTTCTTGAGGAAACCAGACAGACCTGACATATCCAGGCCTGAATTCCCCTTTAAAACTTCCGTGGGAGTGGTTAGCTCATCTCAGCGGTGCTTTCATGATTTCATATAGAGTAGAAACTTCCCCTTCTGGAATTATCTTCAGTCCCAGTCATTTCAATAACTAATAGTGGAAAAAATTACAAATAAACCAAAAGGTTAATAAAAAGGAATGAAAAAGGGAAGAACAGCATTATCCTGGCTTACTACTGCCTGTGGTCCCAACACTCTAGAGGCTGAGGCAGGAGGATCACTTGAGCTCAGGAGTTTAAAACCAGCCTGGGCAACAAAGCAACACTCATGTCTCAAAAAACAAGGGAAAGATATTATATGATCATTAAAATATTGTTTGTAAAGCCTGTGGACAAGGCTAGCAGGAAATATGAAATCAGAAACCAGGTATGGTGGTGCATGCCTGTAACCCCAGCACCCCAGGAGGCTGAAGCAGATCACAAGTTCGAACCCAGGTTGGACAACTTAGTAACTTAGCAAGACCCTGTCTCAAAATAAAAATAAAACATAGAGAAGGGGCACAGTGCAAAGGCCCTGAGTTCAATCCCTAGCACTCCTCTCCAAAAATGAGAAAGGGGTCATGAATATACAGGAATGCTTTCAAATGTAGAGAAAAAAGTTAAACAGATCCAAAATAAAGACAGGGAGAATGTGCCCTTGGATGTAAACAGCAGTGTGATGAGCCAGTGGAATTATGGAATGATTAATTTACTTTTTCCTACTTTCCAGGTTTTTAGCCATCTGATTATATAATTTTTAAAAGTATATTTATTAAAAGTCCAGTGAAAATTATAGCTTAAGAAAGATTAGTTTAATAGGCTTAGAGGAAAGTCACTTATTAATTAATTAATAATTGCAACTTCTTTCTTTTTCTAAATTAGTATGTGTTTGCAGTGCATGGTTACATTTATCATGGGGAGTTGGTCTGTGTACATCATATACCTTAACTCTTTTTTGCTCCCTTCCCCTTCCATCCCTTTCTGTTCCTCCTAACTCTCGATCCTCTTCCCATTTGAAAGAGCTCTATTTTAATTTTTTTCTTCAATTCTTTTTTTCCATCCTTCCCCATTCCTCTGTTTATCTCATGTTCCTCTTCCCATTTGAAAAAGAGCTCCTTACTTCCTCTTATTGTGTGTGTTGCTGTTTACTTAAATTTTGGGATTCTCGTATAAGAGAAATCATGTATCTTAGTTACTTTTCTTGTTGCTGAGACAAAATACCTGACACCTAAAGGTAAAAGGGGAAAGGTTTATTTAGCTCAGTGTTTGTAGAGATTTCAGCCCATAGTTGGCTGGCTCCAAGGCAGAGTGGCATATGGCAGAGGGGCATTGCAGAGGAGAACAATTCATTGCATGAAAAAGACAGCAAGAGCAATCAAGGGAGGGAGAACAGAAGACTTTTGCTGTCCCTTATATTATATCCTGGCTTCCAGAATTAGGGTGATGCCAATCAGTGCACTGATTTAATAATCACCTCCCTTAGTCTTACCACCCTCAATTCTAGCATTGCCCCATGAATCAGTCACTCATTCTAGACTCAGCTGTCTCTGAAAACCCACCTGTGACTGCATGAGGCTTTGAGGGGACATCTAGACACGACCCATAACATTCTACCCCTGGATTCATGTGTCCTTTTATGCAGGAGGTATTTAGTGCCTCTCAAAGAGTTGCTAAAATCCTGATAGTTTGAGCCCTGCTGAAAAGTCAAAGTCCCAAG
Source organism: Dolichotis patagonum (assembly GCA_004027295.1). Taxonomy (NCBI): domain Eukaryota; kingdom Metazoa; phylum Chordata; class Mammalia; order Rodentia; family Caviidae; genus Dolichotis; species Dolichotis patagonum. The sequence continues at coordinate 10,623 of PVJX010019674.1, read as the reverse complement.
TCTTCTTTGACATTTCAGGCAGACTCTTAGCTGTGAGTCCCTGTACAAATGAAAAGAGAGTTAAACACTTCCAACATTCAATGGCACAAGATAATCATTACCATGCCAAACGTTACAAAAAGAGGAAGGCGAAGGAATGAGATGAAATAAAGTCCAAAATCCAGCAGGGCAAACATTAAATCCTGTAGTTCCATATATAGCATCCACGGCAATCTGTGACAAGTTGTGAGCTCCAAAGGGCTTTGTTGGCTCGGTCCCAAGTGCACTTCCAGTGGTTGTAGCTCCCATGCTTTCTCTCTTGGGATGGCTCTGCTCCCTCCTTACCATTTTCCTCAGATGATCCATGCTCCTGGCTTCTCCAAACTTCTGGGGTCCCCACTGCACCTTTGGCTTCACACTCACAGCTGCACACATTGCTCTCTCAGGGGCACACTGCCTGCCTTTCTGACCTTCTGCAATCTGGGTGGGAGCCTTCCTGACCCCACAACTCTTGCATTCTGCATGGATCTAAAACCAGCACCAAGGTCTTTTTCCAGCTGGAGCAGTAGCCAGGCTTCCCTCTTACTTGGCTGTAGGGGCTGAGAGCCTAAATTGCTAAGCACTCTGAACCCAGTCCCAAGAAACAGCTTCTCTAGGCTGCCAACATTCTGGAATGTGGTGCTCTGGGGCTGCCTTCTCAAAGCAAGTCTTTCACCTTTGCAACTTTGAGGCTGCAAAGGCTGGAGTCCTGCTCGTTCTTGGTATGCCCTCAGGCCATTTTTCTGTTGTCTTCTTCTGAAATACTTGGCTTTTTTTTTTTTTTTTTAATCAGTCTCAACTTTCCTGGAGCTTCCTTTCTGGCCAAAGCAACTAACATTTTGGATCATTCTGATGGGGTTTTTGGTTTTGATTCTCAACATAAATCTGACTAAAAGCTCACAACAGTAGCCATTCCACCATCTCAACATTGGACTGTCTTGACATTTTCCTGCAAGATGAACTAATCAGTTGCCCTTAATCTCAGTCTCAGGCACAGTCTCTGGCCACGAGTAAACTGCAGACAAACTTCACACACCTTGTTCAGTCAATGCAGTCCTTTCCAGCAGCATCCTCCTGAGCCTGGTCTTTACTGGCAGGTTTTCTACCAGCCTTCTGGTCTTTGGAGCTCTAACCAGAATGTCCCATCAGGTACAGTCTAAGGCATTCCAGCTCTGGTTTTTCATCTGGCATCTCCAAACCTTCCCAAATTCTTCCCACAAGCCATTCCCAAAAGCTTCTGAACCACATGGTTAGATATAGTCACAGCAATGACCCCACTTCCTCGGTACCAAATTCTTTTCTTTTCTTTTCTTTTTCTTTTTCTTTTTCTTTCTTTCTTTCTTTCTTTCTTTCTTTCTTTCTTTCTTTCTTTCTTCTTCCTCTTTTTGAGACAGGGTTTCACTATACTGTTCAGGCTGGCCTTGAACTTACTTCATAGCCTAGGCTGGCCTCAAACTCATGGTTATCCTCCTCACTGCCTCAGCCTTCTGAGTGCTGGGGTTACAGGTGTGTGCCATTATACATAGCCTGGTACCAAATTCTGTTTTAGTTACTTTTCTTGTTTCTGAGACAACCAAAGTCAGAAAGGGTAATGCTTATGTGGTTTCCAGTTCACAGAGATGTCAGTCCCTGGCTCCAAGACATGGTGGCACATGGCAGAGGGATGTCACACAGAAGAACAATAATTCATTGCATGCAGAAGGCAGCAAAAGCAAGGAAGGGAGGGAAGGGAGAAGACAAGCTTTTCTGTCCCCCATATTGTATCCAGGCTACCAGGATCCTGCCACCATTAATCCTACTACTGCACCATGAATTGGTCAGACACTCTAGACTCAGCCACCTTTGAAAAGCTCCACCTATGACCCCATGAGGCTTTGGGAGACATCTAGACACAAGTATTGGCAGCATGTGATATTTCAACTTGTATGTCTGATTTAGTTCACTGAATATTATGATTTTGTATTTTTTAAATTTTATTTTAAAGGGGGTAAAATTAAACACAACAAAACAGAACCGAATGGGACATAAGAAAGCATAAATTTCAAGGCTAGACAACCAGAGATCTTCACTATCAGTCATATTGTCTTTTGTTTTCTTCCAAATGGTTGTCCATATCTTTGCATATGGGGAGCTCATACTAAATAACATAGCCAGTCTTTCACAAGATATGTAGTTCACTGGCTCCTACTTGCTAAGCGGGGGAGGACGCAGAATGGGGCACAGGATGACATGAGATGTTTGATTCTCAGCCTGCGCCTGGCAGGCTCACAGCCACTCCCCAGAGAGGGGAGTTCCTTGTTCTCCCGGCACCCCAGTCATCCACATGGCACAGGTCCCGACGCACTAGGGTCTCTCTCCTTCAGGCCACCAAAAGTCTGCCACACTCACCTGCTATTTCTTTTTGATGAATTGACCATTCCATTTCCAAAGTTCTGAAGTGGCTATCAGACCACAGAAAGAATTCTCTTTAGGCTCCTGTTTGAAACCAGCAGCTACAGCGATCTGCTGGCCTTGCTTCAGGGCCATGAATATTATGATTTTGAGGTGCATCTACTTACCTGCAAATACCTCAAATGTATCCTTCTTTATGACAGAGAAGTACTCCATTGTGTAAAAATACTGTATTTTCTTTATCTATTCATTTTTGATGGACATGAAGGCTGTTTCCAAGTTTAGCTATTATAAATTGTGCTATTATAAACACGAGTGTACATGTATCACTGTAATTTGATGCCTTTAACTCTTTTGGGAGTTAAAGTCTTAGAAAGAGAATAGCTGGGTTGGACGGAATTTCTTGTTTTAGTCTTCCAAGGAATCTCTGCACTGATTTTCATAGAGATTGAGGTAGTTTACATACCAACCAACCCTGTGGAAGAGGTCTCCTCCCATCCTGGCAAGTACTTGTTATTATTTGATTTCTTGATTGAGATAGAATCTCAGTATTATTTTACTTAATTGCAACTTATTTTAGGTAAAACTTGTTGTTATGGAATTCCTGTTATCTTTTTTGATGTCTGAGTATTTCTGAAAAATCAGCTCTATTTTAAAAATGGTGAGTTGGTAACCCATAGATTATTTCTACAAGAGCGCAGAGTTCTGCCTGTTTTGTTCAGTGATCTGTTCCCAGGTCTTGGCACAGTGCTTGGCACATAGTAGGACTCAGTAAGTACCTGCTGGATGAATGCACAGGATGCAGGTGGCAGAAGTGAGACTGCACAGCAGTGCAGAGGCTGGGAGGTCAAGCCAAGGGGAAAGTTCCCAGAAGCCTTTGCAGTGACAATGTGATGTTTGGGCTTGGCTCACTGGCACCTCTTTTGGCCCCTCCAAATCCTGCTCTTCTCTTGCCTCCTCCAGACACTTCTGCTGTTCAAAGCCCACAGCTGCCCCTGGCCTGGGTTGCCTGCCCTAGGACTACTGGAGTCTAAACCCACCCAAGAAGACACCAGGCAGTGTCAGTGAATAAATTCTCTGCCCAGGTAGAACCTCCTCCTGAGTTTCCCTGGGTTAGGCTGAAGCTGCCCTCTTTGGGATTTCATTTATATTCACATTTTTCCTTGAATCGGGGCCTGTTTTGGAGAAATATGACCTGTCAAAGAAAAATTTAGAACAATCTAGTTTAAAGATCTTAATTGGTTTTATTATTTATTATTATCATTACTTTATTATTATTATTATTATTATTATTATAGACAGGGCCTCTCAATGTATTGCAGCAGGCCAGCCTCAAATGAGAGATGATTCGCCTGCCTCAACCTCCCAAGTGCTAGGATTACAGACCTAGTAAGCTGGAGACAGGGACAGAGCCATAGAAAGTTAACTGGCTAATATCAAGCTATACCAGGTTATGTTTTTTGCTTTTTCCTTTTGGTAAGAATCAAAACAAGAGGAAAGTCCACTATCACGTCAGTAGAAACTGTCTTGTTTAAGAGACTTATTATCTCTCGAATCCTCATCTCTCATAAGGTTGGATACATTGCTTTGTTTCAGTTTGGTGAACTGGTACTTTAGCTCAAGTGACTCTGTTTCAAGTTTTAGTCTGGTCTTTTGGTACCATTGCAGGACCTGGACCACAGTGGTGGCCTCATAATCTTTAAAGGTGATGATAATTCAACTCCAAGAGAACTCAGTGGTACAGCGGGGCGTGGTGATGCATAGGACTCCGGAGGCCGAGGCAGGAGGATTGAATTTGTGAGTTTGAGAGTTCAAGGCCAGCCTGGGCTACAGAATGAGATTGCTACCTCAAAAACAAAAACAGAAAACAAGCAAATGAACCTAAGAAGAAAACTCAGCATTACAACTGCTTCCTGTGCACCCGGCACACGTGTAGCATGCTAGTGTGTAGCTCACGGGGTGCTCTCTTCCTGAGAAATAGGGGTCACTATTAAATCCCCACTTTCACTTAAGAAAATGGAGGCACAGCATAGCTGAATAACTTCTCTGCATACATTTGAATACTTAGATTTGCCTTGAATTGGGTGTTTCCCACTGTCCTCATTTGCCATGTTAACTTTATGTCACTTTATGTTTCTGCTTGACTGGCTTCAGGGATGCCCATATAGATGACAGAACTCCATTGTCTGTGAGGAAGGTTCTGGAAGACTGTGGCATTTAGTCAGTAGACTGACAAAAAGGAGCTCCCTCACCTATGTGGACAGTGTCATCCCATCCACAAGAGCCCAGTTAGATCACAAAAGTCGTAAAAGGGCAACCAACTTTCTCCCCTTCTCATTTAATTTTTTTCTTTTTTTATTAATTTATTTTTTCCTGTTTTCTATTCTTTTGGAGCTGGGATGTCCATATCCTCCTGTCGTCTGACCTTGGAGCTTCAGGTTCCTGGTATTTGGCTTTCAGACTGAATTAAACTACTTCAGTAAGAAACACAGGAGCTGAGTGAGTCTCTCCCTTCCCTTCAGTCAGCTGTCAATGCCACGGCATCCTAACAGTCACCCAGGCTTCCATGATCTTAAGACAGGAAAGTTGTGCGAGCCACTTCCCTTCTCTCCACTGAACCATAACCACAGCACCACCGTAGTGATCATCAGGCTTAACTCAGGAGGTCGCAGATCGCTGACAGCAGTGAGAGAGATGGTGGACGGTGCCTCGGATCCGTAAATCTGACCCTATAGCTGGTCCACCTAGGGTCAGTCTACCGGAAGACTGAGTTACTGAATCTCTTTTCCTCTTCACACTGAGTCCTTTTTTCCTTTCACCGTCTTTTAAATTTTTTGGTACTAGGAATCGAACTCATGACCTTGCACATGCCAGGCAGGCGCTTACACCACTGAGCTAACTCCTGGCCCTCCTTTCACCCTCTTACCCTTCGCCTTTCTCCCTGTTCCTGCTTCCATCCTGTTACACAGACAGCTAAGTTAGGTGGAAATCGTACAGGCAGTTGGATGGGGTTGGTCCTCGAAGAAGCCAGTGCAGAAGATAAGAACGGGGGGGGGGGGCGTGCTTTCGTGAAGGCCAGGCCTCAAGACAAAGATGGAAGGACAATACCTACAAACTTCTCCGAGGGATAAGTAATAATGAGTTACGCTCTGAATGGGCACCAGTCACCTGGGTGAGGGACCAAGGCCCTCTCCATCCATCCCTTCCAGGGACACGATGATTTAATACAAATGCGGTTGTGTTCCAAGATTCCTTTGCCTTTGCACAGGTATTGTGCCCGGTCATACTTGTTGAAGTAAGGAGAGGATGAGCATGAAAGAAGGAAGCTCCCTGAGTGTGTGAGCTCATCTGGAGATCCAGGCTGCTAGGGATGAGGATGGCACAGTGCCCATGGCGTTGCTGGATGCTCCATCCAACCAGAGCGTCTTCTCGGAACACCTGCCGCGTGCGAGGTTTCCAGCCCAGCTGTGTAGGGAGCCGGAGCGAAGGTGCGGGGAGGGAGTCAGGCGAGCCCAGACCGACGCTGGGGCCAGGGAAGCGGGCTAGGAGTCTACGAGGTGTCAGCAAGGGTAGCAGAGCTTCCAAGGAAACGTGGATTGGAATTCTCCAGGAAAGAAGTACTGGTCCCGCTCTGGAGTGTGGGAATGCAGTCTACACTAGGATGGGGGAAGCCGACATTGAGAGAGGAGAGCAGAAAGGCAGAGAAAAAAGGTGAGAAGTCTGGTTGGATTGGAACACAGGTGTGGGAAAGGAATCTCGGGATATAAGGTTAGAAAAAGACGTCATTAGGACTGGGAAAAAGTTTTCATTACTGTGATGGATTTGAAGAAATCTGTTGATACATTCCGGTTTGGTTCCCTTTCAGAGACTGGGAAGCGAATAGCTATGCATGAGTATCATGCACATAAACAAACGGTGCCCTGGACCCTGGAGCTGTCCTATCCTCAGGCTGAAATACCAGTTTGAATCAGAGTAGCTTTGAAAAGATACGGATGGGTATGAGCTAATAACAGTGAAGGCGCAAATGGAACCTTGGCAATAGTTAGGAAAAAAAATCGAACATTATACCCTGCCCAATTAAATACATAAAGCAGTGTGGAAATGGAAACTCCACAGCTGTTGGGTAGTTCAGTTCCAGGTTAATGATGAAGTTGGGTGCTACAGGTCATACTTTCCAAAGCCTTTTGCAGCAGATCTTCTGTTCCACATGCTTTCCAGCGAAGTGTATTTCTTCACACCCTGGAATCTGGATGGGTCTCACAGTTGCTTTGATCACTAAATTGGAAGAAGTGAAAATCACGCTGTGACAGTCCGAGCCAGGTCCTTCTCCAGCCTGGTGGCTTCCATTTCCTGTCCTTGGAAATGCCTGCTCCTAGACACCCCTGCGCCCAGACACTGAGGCCCAAGTGAGAATCCAAGCCTCAGAGAGAGGCTTCCGTAGCTCACAGAATGTCCAGGCTGTGCTCACAGGACCTCCAGCCCAGCTGAGGCTCCCCACGACTGCAGTCCCAGCTGACTGTCCCTGGTCTCTGACGTTAGTAGGGTCTCCGGCTACAGCTGCTGGGGAGGCTTGGAGCAAGAGCACTGGCTGAGCCCCACCAAGCCACAGAGCTGTGAGAAATAATAACAGGCTGCTAAGTTTTTTGGTGGTTTACTGCTCTGAGGTAGATATCCGGAACGTGAAGGTTAGACGTTAGATTGCGGGCTGAAGATGGCTGCGCTGGGGTGTGACTGTGGTCAGAAGAGGCTAGGCCAGTGGAATGGGAGCGGTCAGGGACATCCGACTTCGTCACTGGCAAGAGACTCCAGGTGGACGTGGGTAGGAACTCAAGCCTGGGTTCTGCGGGTCACTAGAACCTCAATTTTCTCATTTGTAAATCCATGCAGGGTGGTTATGAGGATTAAACGAGATACTGTGGCTGGAAGTACTTTGGATGTGTTAGCTTTCCCCGGAAGGTATCATAATGATTTCCCACAGATGGCTGGATGTCAATGATTTTTCAGCATCCAAATGTAGTGTTCCCACACAGCTTTATGAGGGATGCTTCTCCTTGGATTTCTCTGTTCATAGCACCCCCAAAAAGCAACTGTTGAGCGATAACACAGACCTGGGCACGCTATAATATTTCCCACATTCATTCATGTACATATGCATTCATTCAATAATTACGTGTCAATCACATGTCAAAGAGGGTTCTGGGCAGTGGACAAAGAGCCATGAACAAAACACAGGTAACTCTTTCCCTCCAGGAGCTTGCAGTTAGATCTTCCAGTCTTGGGGTTTCTGGGACAATATTGTTTGAACATTCTGAGGACAGTGTGTGGAGGGCAGCCAACTGCATATATTTGGGATATGGGCGTGGCGGGTGCAGATGGATTTGCTTTCATATCCTGACTCCTCCACTTACCATGTGTGAGAATTTGGGCAAGCAAGTCACTTAAACTTCTGTGCCTCAGCTTCTTCATCTGTACTACGACGATAACGAAGACGACGACGACGAAGACGACAACGACGACGAAGACGACAACGACGATGATGATGATGACGACAATGATGATGCTACCTCACAGTCTTGTTATGAGGATCAAGTGAATTAAGACCTGTCATGACTTGTGTCTAGCTGTCCCCAGATGCCTCTTGCAGTTGAAGGTGGGGCTTTTTCAGAGGTGGCTGAGTCTTGAGTGTGTGACTGATTCATGGTGCAATGCTGGGATTAAGGTGTGGCCTGGGTACAATATAAGGGATAGAAGGAGGCTTCTCTTCCCCCGTCCCTCCCTTCCTTGCTTTTGCTGTCTTTTTGCTGCCATGAATTGTTTCTCCTCTGCCATACCGACCTGCTTTGGAGGCAGCCAGCTATGGACTGAAACTTTGACAAACTGTGAGCTACACAAACCTTTCCCCCTTTAACTTTGGGTGTCAGGTATTTTGTCTCAGTAACAAAAAAATAACAGTACCTATGAAAAACTTGGCATAAATGACTGGCTCCGGATAAGCTGCATCAATACATGTTACTTATTATTTTTATCGTTTTTATTGGTTTTGGATGGGAAATGTTCCTACTTCTCTTCTTTATTATTGTCAATAGTACGCTCTCCACTCCTTTCAGTGTGGAAACTTTTTCCTTCATGTCCCATTCTTGCTCTTTCCTTCCTTCCTTCTTTTGTCTTTGTTTTCTTTTCTTTTTTTGGGGCGGGCTGTGGGAAGAAGCATGTAGGTAGCTCACGACACACATTTGCAGTGGTACCTGTTGCTTCATGAATTTAATTTGTTGTGTGATTCTAGGGAAGATGACCACGGTCATGTTCATTGCCTGAGGCAGAGCTCCCCATAGGAAGCAATGCTTCTGTTTGGAAACTGAATTGTTCATGAACAGAAGCATCCCTGAATCGAGGTATCACTTTGTCTGCCAAAGTGGTTCCTGGGTTGCAAATCTGAGTAATTATCCGTCAATGGGATAATAAAAACCTCAGATTGCATTAGGCACTGGCCAATATTTGAATCATCTAAAATAATCTTTTAACTTGTTTTCCAAGGATGTAACCTGTAGAAGATCAAAGGCAAGCAGAGATTTTGTGGGAAGGGGGAAGTGAGGCCCATGAGGTCCAAGGGGTCATACTGTCATCTGAGCAAGAGCTGTCGCTGCCCTGTGGTGGGCATGGTGTCCAGAGGCAGATGCCACAGAGGCCTTGGGCTGCAACCTAGGAAGCCAAGAAAGGCAGTAATGATTTGCTTCATCAAGAATGAAGGAGATTTAAAAAAAGAAGTGGGTCAGTTAAACTATAAGGTTGGATCAACTACGTGAGTGAGGAGAGAACGGAAAACTCAGCTCGGAGGCCCCAGGAAGCTCAGGGTGGCCGTGACACCAGCACGGTCCTGGGAATGAAGGTGCTTTTTATCTGTCGTCTCCCCACGTCGGGGTGTGGCTTCCTTTCTCAAGGTCCACTTTAAGATACAAAATGGTAATAGGCGTTCCAGCCATGATGTCCCCATCCTAGGCAGGAAAAAGGAGACATGGGCGGAACAATGAAAGAGCTCACTTCATAGTGAGTCATCGCTTTTGGAAACTTTTTCCGGGGGCCCAATCCAAGTTCTGCTTCCATCTCATTGTCCACTTGGGAGTCCAGCGACTGCGAGGCTGGGGCTGCATGCTCAGCGGGCTTGGTCAGGCTGAAAGGTCCTGACCCTGACGCGGCACAGTGCAGGGCACTGGGGGTCTCTGCAGGAGTGGATGCTCCATCCTCTAAGCACCTTTGAGTCAAAACCCATCAGATACAGTGCAAAATATCTGCAGTGCTTAGTTACCACGACACTTTAAGTGTCTAAAGTAGGGAGTCTTTTCCTGATTTCAAATGAAAAATCATAAATATTAAGTAGTCTTTGTCTGTGACCCCTTGCTTTCTGCTTCTCTCCTACCCATCCTCCTGCCTCATTCCATTCCTGAATCCTTGGATTAATTTATAATAGTGCAGATAACTCAGGGAAGAGAATTTTAGCTTGTGTATTCTTTTCCTTTTATTCCTCTAGTGTATTGCTTCTCAAATTCTTCAATTCCTAGAATTTCAGGCAATGATAGACAAGTTCTTTCAGGAACCTGGAAAAGGAACAGGAAGCCAGAAAAATGTCTCCTTTGAATAATGTCTCCTTTGAATAATCACTGGGTTTATGATGTCTGATTCCAATTAAGTCAATCACTTTATTATCATTTAATTAAATTGCTATAAACTTATCAGCAAGAGAGGGTTTTTTTTTTTTTGCCTTTTTTTTGAGACAGAGTGTCACTGTAACTCAGGCTGTCTTTGAGCTCACCATGTAGCCCAGGCTGTCCTCAGACTTGTAGCAATCCTCCTGTCTCAGCCTCCTGAGTGATGGGATTACAGGCGTGTTCCACCATTCCTGGATTGAGAGTTCTTTCTTAAGCTAATTTGTGATATTAGACACAATAAAGAATAAAAATGTTAGGCCAAAAACCAAACTTGCCAGATGTATTTTTAAAAGGCAATTTTTTTTCTGTGACTCATAGAAAGAAAATCATAATATGAAATTTCTTCAGAATAATACCATACTGAAATGTAATGAACATTGGCCATCTGCTTTGAGGGCCACCACCAGAAGTGTAAGCTCCAAGGGTCATTGTGATTAAGTGCTGTCCTTGTAACACTGATGCTTGATCTCTGCTGTAATGTGAATTATGCACATGCTTTTTAGGTTCCAGG